>JAGDQP010008072.1:25999-64550 GCA_022664845.1 Lepisma saccharinum | reverse complement strand
TGCTTGTTGTTCTTAAACCTGTTGGCTCTTTCGGTTTTTTATTGAATGTTGTGTCCAACCTTGTTGTTTTAGTGGCTTGTATTCCTTTCTTTCCAACTTTGTTTGTTGTTGTTAAACCTGTTGGCTCTTTCGGTTTTTTATTGAATGTTGTGTTCAACTCTGTTCTTTTAGTCACTTGTTTTCGTTCATTTGGTTGGCAACTGTGTCTTCTTGCTTTGTTTCCATACATCTGGTTGGCAACCATGTCTTCTTTCTTTGTTTCCATACATCTGGTTGGCAACGCTGTTTCCTTCTTCTTTCCTCATCTTCTAGAGGAATGACCTTTCTAGGTGCCATCTTACATTACGTCATCAGTAATTTCTCAATCGCTTTCTACTACAAACTGTGTCTGCTAACCTTGCCAACTCTATCCTCTGCTGTCACGTGATGGGAATTTCCACGCCACATCTTCGCTGAGACACGTTTCCTGTTACGTCATTTTTTCCCCAAAATTCACCCGTAGTGTTATACAAACATCTCCTACGTCACCTCAAGCCACCTACGTGGAAAGCCATCTTAAATTTGCGTCACTCTACGATTATGTCATCACTTTTTCCCACCCAAAATTCATTCGTAGTCTTGTACGAACGTCCACATCACATCATGGGGTCAACTACCTACCACGTCAATTGAACTACGTGGTGGACGCCCCTGGAAGGTAGGCAACCCGCAATTTTCAGTCGTTCTCGTACCCTTTCTACTTACCATTCAAAAGGCGAGATAAAAACATTTTCTGCGAAAAAAATTAAGGGACATGTAGGGGAAGCGCCAAACACCATCATCTTTGACCCAGGCGACCCCCTCGTTCATAACTGACTTTATAATGTCTAGGTTGGAACTTGGAAGTCGAAAAGGACGGGAGGTGTAGCGGAGGAAGGATCGGGGGGCTGATAGTCATAGGCATAGGGCGCCTAGTCTCGTAAATCCGGTCCTGCACTTATCGTAACCTGTATATGAGCACGGATATTCAGATTGTCGAGAGTCATGCTTATCACAGCCATTACAGTCAAGCGTACAAGTAGGAGTCCTAAGACGGCATAGCTATTACGTCACCAACCACCATCAACAATTAATGTGCGAATTTTAACAAGCGATACTTGTCTTCGCAACCGACTGAGTTCCTTCGGAAGGTGGGGCCCGGTACGTGGGTCCTGCTAGCCCATCCCCTTTACCCCGTCACAAATTATTATTACTACAAACCTATTTTGCTCTTTATGCAAAGTAAAAATTTGCAAGTTGAAATTAAAGTACCTTATCCACTCCAACATGAATTTGAAGGATCTTAAAATTCTGACAGAAATAAAAGAGTTATTTTTAAGGGCAAAGTGACTATTTGAAATTTATATGTTGATCTAGACTAGAGGAAATTGTTTTGAGACATCCATTCCCTTGGCCTTCTGAACCGAATAAAATGCCAGTCATATGTACGGCTTAATCACGAAGGCGCTACGTAAAATTTCCGACTCTTCCAGTGAAATTTTCTGCTAGTTAGCAACTCTTTTTATTAGACAGCTTTCTTGTATCAATTTAGCACTGTTTTCTTGCGTTAAAAAAACGGCTTGGACTCTGGTTACATAAGAATTTAATACTGATGTGGTTCGCTTCAAACCAATGAAATCGTTCCCAGAGGTGAAATTTTTGGTAACGCAATATCCATCTAACACATTCTATCACATCAATATATGTCACATTTTCAATCGAATAGAGTGCGCAGTAATTGATTCAGGAAGAATGGGCTTGATTCTAAATATTGAAAGAAAGGAAGGAAAGTATTGTTTATTCTGAAAACGCTGATCTCCCGTTTCTTGCAAACGAACATTCTTTGAAATTTCTTCTAGGGGATACTAATTTTTATTTCTCTTTTTTCCCATATGCGTTAATTTTCTTCATTTATAGTCTTTAGGCATCTATTGTTTAGTCGAACATAGGTGGGGGGGGGGGTAGGTATCAGAAAAGGTAGATGGCCATCTAATTTGAAGGTACCATTCCAGTATTATCCTATGGTGATTGAGAAAATATATCAGGAAAATCTCAGTCTGGACTACTGGCTAATAGACTTAAACCTAGGACCTTCTGAATGCGAAACCAACTTTCTATCAGCATTTTAACTATTTCCTACTTCCTCATAGCTTAATAATAAACTTGTAAGAACAAAAAAACTACACATAATCAAAAGAACAATGAAGATACTAAACCACTTATAGTTCTATGATTTATATCGACAAACTATATACTTTTGTTGTTTTTTTTTTAAAACTTATTTATCTGCACTTCATTTCATATCATAGTGGCTAAGTCATACTTATCATTTACCTTATTTTTATAGTATAAAATAATGTTGCATTAAGTATTCTCATACCCAGCATATTTGTACACTAGTGTTTACGCCTACCTACCCCAGGCATTTTCTTAGCTCTGGATATGGTCGTCAAAATACCAATATAGCATTTCCTAAACGTACAGGTCGTAATTTTATTTCAGGTTTCCGATCGTTGGGGAATGTTTTTTGCGGTAGTGAGAAAGAAGCGATTGTAAATTATTAATATCTCTTCGTTAATATTTTTACCCGTCGTATCTTATCGAATTTCAGCTTTGTTAGGGCAAAGTAACGTGTATTCTCGATTTTCGGGGTTGAGGTTTGTTATTGAGGTAGGCTATTTAACTGGATAACTGAAAAATAATTGTTCATGCACTTAGCCTAGTATTTTGAAAAATTTGATTCTTTGTCCGAAATTCCAAACGGACCACGCAAATTTCAGTTTTCGAGGCCAATGGGAAGTACATTTTTGAGACCTGGGAGTTTCGAGTGTTACTAAAGTTACTTCGCAGGGTAGAGCGCGACTTTTAATTTTATTATTTATTCTTTTTCCTAAGAAATATGCTTGCCAAGTTTAATGTTTCCAAGTTTAACAATTTTCGAGTTCTCATGTTCCTCTCCTCAAGAGGTTTTTGCTCCTCATCTCCCGGGATGTGTCGAATCTAAAATCTAATATAGCCGTTACTAATACATTGAAACGAAGAATTTTCATACCACATATCATGTTCCTAACTCAAGCGGTTTCTTAGTCGCACCCCATCCTACCCCACTCCATTTCACCCCCTTTCGGGCATGGTGGCAACCGTTTAATTCCGTAGTTAATCCTTCTAAGTCTTAAGAAACATGTGTGACAAATTTTGTTCGAATCCGTCTGGGGCCATACAAGTGTATAGCGTTCAAACAAATACACAGACTTTCAATTTTGTATAATTTGGAAGATAATTCGTATTAGTTGGCAACACTAACAGTTTCACTACTACCATTACAACAACCACTACTATTTCTACTACTACTTCTACAACTACTGGTATTGTTACTAATACTACAAAAACTACTACTATTACAATATTTCTGAGGCATTAGACCAGCGTTTCCAAGGCCATGGGTTCGAATCTCGCCTGGGACATGAAAATTTGTGGATTTTAATAAGCATTGTATTCATATAATCCTGACGGGCCGAAGTCAAAGTTAATCAAGTGGTCCAAGCAAAAATGTTTACCAAAGTGGTTTTAACAACTAACTACTACTACTACAATTATAACTACTATTATACAAATACTACAAGAACGACAATTACTACTACTACTACAGCAACTACAACTACTAATAACCTTTTCCCCTTACTACTAATATTACTACTCTTATAACTACTATTACTTCTACTACTTTTATTATAGGCAACTTTTAAACAATAAATCCAAATATATCTGATTTGCAACAATCCAAATTTATACGTAAAAATTTTCAACTATTTATTTAATTCATTATTGTGCAAAATGTAAAGTGGTAAGTTTTTCTAAACTTCATTGTTATTAACAATGAATTGAATATTTATTGGTGTGTTATTGGGGTACATAAGGGGAATATTTACAAACTTTTTTTTTTTTTTCATGAAATTTGAACGTGGTCACGAATCTTCATGCCAAATTTCAGGACTCTAGGCCAACTGAAAGTGCCTTAAAGTCTCCTGGATGGACAGACGGACATAGAAATTAAAGATTTATATTTATGTAGAAGGAGATAGAAGATATTTCAACAGTTTGAATCTATTCTTCACATGTAATTTTAATTGTTTTGCAGTAAACCAGAAGATGAGTATTTTCTTTTGATAGGAGAATAATGCTTATGAAAATTGTTGAAATGATAAATATTTAGCAAATGATCTAATAAACCATTACTAATATGATTTTGTATGCTAGCCATATATTTATAGCATTAAATTGTGCTCTTATGTTCTAATGTATCTATATTATGAATTTGAATTCATTTAACGTCTCTAGGCAACTTTTGCCTCGGGCCGAATAAATGATGATGGGAGAGTCGGTAGAATGCAGAAATTAGATAGAAACGGAAGAATATCGAGAAAACTCAAGCGAGCGGTGTTTGTCCACCACAAAGCCCACATGGCATCAGCAGGGATCGAACAGAGGACCGCTAGCACCAGAGATGAGCACTCTACCAGTAAACCCCCACTACCCACATCTATGTTACGACACGTATCACATACAAGTCAGTTGAGGAAATGGCTTTTTCATACAGTTTTTTTTTTTTAGTTTGAGACATGTGATGAGCAATTAAATACGATATTTGGATTATTTCAAATTAATGTTAGAAAAAAATGGTTTGTACACCAAATTTCTTTTACTGAGAATGTCGATATTTAGTTTGAATCTTACTAACCTAAGGAGATTTCAATATTGACAGTTTTCTATAATATTGTTTAGTAGATGGACTGTCAATTTGATCCTTATTTATTAAAAAATAACCCATTTCTATCAATATTTAGTTTAAATACGGCCAAGAACTTGCGTCACGTCTGTATATCTATAGGAGCATCTAATTGCATATTATGAGTTAGGTACATAAATAAATCATATGATTTGTGCTAGTAATACGTACGAATAGTTTCTATGTATTCTTAAGATCTGGCACTGAAATACTATTTCTTTTTTATTCGCCAGTTTGTATTTCTAATTTGATACATTGAATTTGCCATATAAAATATCCAATACATTTTAGCGTATCTATTTTAGCGTAATACTTGTTGTAAAAAAAATATATATATAAATACCAAAAAAAGGATACCTTGTTATTGATGATAAGACGATTGATGATTAGTGTCTCCACAGTCTAGTGGTTAGAACGTTTGACTCGTGTTCCCGTGGTTCCGGGTTCAATTTCCGGCTGGAGCACCCCACTTTTTGGCGTCCACTCAGCGTCGTGAGGAAAACAGGGAGTCACTTGAATAAAGAAGTGACGACTACTTGATCTAGAAAGCCCCTGATACGCCTGTTCGTGATAAAGGTGACGCGCAGTGCTGACCCTCAGGTGGACGCAGTTCGACCAACAGCGACAGATGGCGTTGGGGTAGGTTCAGGACCTTTGGGTCTCTAACGCCAGTGGTTATTTATTATAAGTTATTGTTTTCAGATAAATGAAAAGTGCGTAGCCCTGTAAAGGCAAAGTTGCTGGCTTATAAAACAATTTACAATAACTTTATGTATTTGTTTTTGTTGGAGTAACATTTTGTTGATGTTATATTCTTTACAAAAAGAAGTTCAAAGATGCACATATTGACTTGCTGTTGTACTGGCAGGGTATCGAAACCTGATCCCCAACTTGTCTGGTAGTTGCTTTACCACCAACCAAGATGTTCAAATGTTTTCTTTGATGAATTACCCACATTTTCATGCAATTTCCTCAGAATTAACAACTATAGAGTTGGCCTTATTTGAAACACCTGATCCAAATACGGCAAATTTACTGTTTGTTAAAAGAATAAAAAAAAATATCAACAAATAACCGTATTTTCTAATAAAACTTTATATATCTATCTCTCTCCATGAATAAATTTGTAAGTATGTTTAACTTGAAAGCGAGAGTACAACTACAACATATCTTCAGCCAATCAAACACTAATGTGGCCTCATTAGAAGCACTCAATGCCAAAGCTTATTACATAGCCCCGCCCCCCTTCCACATAAAGGCCACTGAAATCGAGGTACTTATCAAACCATGGCACCAGCTTTTGCAGCCCTTTCTTACAGAACGGCAACACCATTAGTTCTCAACAAAATATTCGCTCTAACAATTACTGAATAATGTAACTCAATCTTCTTGTAAAATTTACACACAGAATAATCCCAAAATTTACGGAAATACGTAAGAAAGCTGAAAACAATATATTTCGTTTTTTCGGATGCACTATTTTGTCAAAACTGAGTCTTATTTCTGTCATGCATATCAATGCCATGAAATTTAGCATCGTTTGTGTTTTCTGAAAGATGGAAACGCTTTGAATGACGGTTCTGCGGGCAGATCAATGAAACAAATATTGATACAATCAAGAAACACTGCGAACCTCTAGCGGCAGCGCCGTTCTTTGACAATAAATTGCAAAAGCTGGTATCACTTGTAAAACAAGTACATGAATTTAAGTGGCGATTGTGTATATCCCAGACAACACACGGACATCCAATGGATATCCTTAGCGGAAATGTCGGACGTCCATAGGATGTCCGAAAAAGGTCCCGCGGACGTCCAATGGATGTCCGTAGGACATCCGTACGTAACTCCTGTAGACATCCGACGGACGTCCTTTTAGGACCTCAAGGGACATTTATAGGAGATGTATGGATGTCATAGGACACCGTAAGCACGACTTTTCGACATTCTACGGATGCCCTTTTCAGGTCTGCAACATACATTTATAGGACCTGTATAGGGATGTCCATCGGACAACAACGAATTCATACTTCTTTTGAATGCCCCATCCAGGCCTGGTAATGGAGTAACGGTACTGCAAAAATGACATGAAAATGTCTATCACCAACTTGTTTCACAGGCGCCGGAAGAGTTCCTGTCATTAAAAAAAAAGTATATATTAACAATGTTAGTTTCAAGACGATTACTCGGTCAGAGTTTCTTACTTATTCAGATAGCTTCTATCACCGGATAAATACAGTATGACCGAATAAATAAATACAGTACACCGAATTGGAACACACAACCCCTTTAATTCCATGCAATGTGATTAACACAATGTTACAAATCATAAAAGACATGGTATACGCTAAACAGTATTTAACCTACGGAACAGGGTGGATTTAAAACATAACTGGGCATCTAACTCACTCTCACAGTGTTAAACACAAATGAATAATATATATCTTAAGAGGAATAGCAGTGCAAGAGAGGAAATACTGCAAACCCATCACAATGTGGTAATTTAACATAATTTACAGATACTTCAGTTGCAGGCCAGGTTCGTAAATCGGACAAATTCTTACAAAAATGAACGCCTATTAAATATGACTTGCAGTGTATAGTGTACCAGGGATAATGTAACCTACCCTGAACTAACCTAACCTAAACTAACCTAATCTATCGTAAATTAACCTAAACTAATCTATTCTAAATTAACCTAACATAAAAGAACTTAACCTGAATTAACCTAAATTAAACCTAACCTAAACTAACCTAACATAGCCTAAACTAACCTAACCTAAACTAACCTAACCACACCTCACCTCATTTAACCTAAGCACACGTAAACACACTAAATCCTATGTCAGACAAATGTGTAGAATTTTAAATGTGTAAGTTTAAAAAACAATCTAATTTCACTTTTCTAACGTAAGCTCTAGTCGTAAAATCTAATTTCACTTTTCTAGCTTTATGCCATTGAAGTTTCTAGAATTTCAAAATGCGTAAATACTACGGAGTAAGAGAGATCGTTTGCGAAGATTCCAAATGGAAAAAGCAATGAAAAGTGATGCGTAGAGTGATTTTCACGATATGGGTGTTGAAATGCATATAGTGAAGAAATACTGGTAAAACGCGTTTGTCGCCGTAGCGCCTTAAGTTGTGAGGTAACGGGGTAGGAAAGGAACAAACGATGCAAGTTTCAACATTGTAGCATTAAATTCTGTCTGACGCCCAGTTGCACTATCTGCACGTCAATGGAACTTAAAAGCTGTCTTGCCAGTAACGTTCCAAAGATAATTTCCTCATCCGGTATAATGCAGCGGGTACTCTGACTGAAAATAATGAAAGACGAAAATAAGAAAAGACACTGTTTTTTAAGTTCTTTGTAAATTCAGTACTGTGTACCGTACTATATTGTACTTACCTATATGTTTGAAAAATTGTTTATTTTAAAATAAGTTGTTTTTTTAACGTGTTGTACAATACCAGTATGTCGATCACTATGTTTCTCTCCTAACCGAATTTTCGTTTAACCGAATCACCCTTTGATCCATCAGATTTAGTTAAATGAAACTCAAGTCCATATAAGCAATTTAAGTACTATAAACTAATTTCGTCACTGCAATTCTTAAGTTTTTCTTAAAATAAAAATGTTACATGAAATATATAAACCTACTCCTTCGGCTGGAATAAACAAAAACAAATGAAAGCGCATTTCCCATTCACCAATAACGTTTCAAAAAATGACGATCAGATTCCGTTTCTGATAGCTCCTTTCCTAAAATCTTTTTTTTTTTTTTTTGTCTTTGAGTCTATCTTCACACTTCTATCTGGAAGGGATATAAGAGGATGTCCGAAGGATATCCGGGTTGGATAAAACTTGGACGTCCTACTTTGGATGTCCAGCGGACAACCCATGGATGTCACATGATATCCCGGATCTCCTCGGACATTCGGGACTTATTTTGTACATCCGTCGGACGTCCGGTGATGTGTGGGATGTAATTAAGTTTAGTGTATATTTCTCTCCCAATGCACTACGAGTGTAACGTCACTTCTCTTGTCTCCATGGTTACTAGCGTCTGTCAGCATTGGACGTCACATTCCTATGGATTATGAAATAGTATTAAATTGCAATCAGCATCAGTTTATTGATTTTTTTAATAGATGAAATAATTGTACAAGTGTTATGTTAAGAAGCGGATATGTTGTGTCAATACACGAACCGATGAATAGCACTCTCCTTCATTGACGAGTTTAGGCATGGGGTAAAATATATTATAATTGGAGAGCCAAGCTGAATATCATAGGCAAGTTTGGCCCACACCAGATGGATAGGATGATTGGTGGAATGAAGAAAGTGGAAGGAAACGGAAGAACCCCGAGAAAACCTGCGCATACGCTGTTTGTCAATCACAAAGAGCACATTAAACGAACGACAGGGAATGAACCGACGACCCCAAACACCAGAGGTGAACGCTCTACCATTGAGCCACCGCGGCCCCTAAGGGAGGATGAAGTTATTTCTTTGTAGTCCTAGTTATTATAATGTAAAAAGTGTATATTGTACATTCTTAGTGCACTTTATCAGCACCTCAGATTAGTAAAGTTTTGATAACTTCTGCACACTTTAAACGAATAAAGTGTGAACAAGCAGGATTTTACTACTACACGTGTACATAACAAGTGGTTCTGGTAATAGAAAAGAACGCAAACGTTGACGTTCGGGTTCTACATTTCTGCAAGGTACCATTTTCCATTACATACTTTTTGACGCGATTCAGATTTCATTTCCATGAGAATACACTAAAACTTTAATCAACCTCTTTGTATCGGTCTTGACATGAGGAGATATTCTAATTCCTGAAGTGATTTTCCTCTGTCCTTTCATCTTCTGTATACATTCGTTCTTATTTCGTTTTCCTTCTTATTTTTATATAAACTTTAAATTCTTTGGAATTAACTGTGACAAGAAAACACGAAGTCACCACAGTGAGTTTTCAAAATTAGATTACTATGATACATAAAGTCACCAACAGAGGACTCTGCTGCTTTCTGGAAAGAAAATGTGCTTTTTCCCTTACGTCGCATTCTTTCGTATCTGCGGGATATGACACTGCTAATCAAACTACAGTTTAATTACTGGATGCATGCTTTCCACCTTCGGAGGTGTTTTAAGGAACAATATTTAATTATTCTCTGAAATAAACACAGCTATTCGTAGACAGGCAAAGGGTAACTTTTTTCTTTTAGAGATCACGAAGATTTAAGAATCCTAATAATTAGGGAACGGGTTTTTAGGTAAATAAATGTTTTTTCTGCAGTGAGATAGAGGCCCTTTCTTTTGCCATAATGTTGATCATATCCTTTTATGTCACCGCAGCAAATTTTATTTTACATAAAAACACGTATTTTCCAGTTTTCCGTATGTAAATACATATTTTATAAGAATTTTCGTTTTAAAAACATAAAATCGCTCATTGAGGTCTTCTACACCGAAATCTTCGAAAGAAAAAATGCTTATTCTCCCACACCTCTTTCATATCGAGTGTGTCAGGTTTGTTTTGTCTTTGAGCACGTTGACTGGCAGACTTCTGGCGCCTTACTTTAATCTACACGTAAGGTCCTGTTGTGGGAATTTCTACCCAGCCACTAGCCAGTTACAACATTACAGGGCTTCGAATCCACGACGTGTCTTTTCGTTTATTGTGTTCTCTGCGGTGCTTCAGCGAAGTGTGTGTGTTTTCTCGTACTATAAAATGCCTAAATTAAGGCAAGTGTTTCTTCTCGTTTGCAGAAGTTCTGTGACGAATATAACGAAAGTTCTGTATTTTCTACTGATGGCAAAGTGCTATTTTGCCAACCGTGTGGTAAATATGTCGCGGCTGACCAACGTTCAGAAATTACGCAGCATTTGGAGAGCAAGAAGCATATTGCTGCTGCTTCACGTTCGAGTAAGAGACAGGCATTTATCGGTCAACCAATTGCGTCTAGTTCTGGTGAACCGTCAAAATTGTCCGCTTTTTCAATGGACTTCTGCAGAGCTTTTGTATCCGCAGATATTCCACTGTTCAAATTAAGGAACCCTGAATTACGACAGTTTCTCGTGAAATATACGAACTTCGAACCGCCTGACGAATCAACATTGCGAAAAACTTATCTGCACAGGCGTTACGAGCCAACTTTAGAACATATTCGCTCGGAATACCCAAAATAGTTGGGTATGTATGGACGAAACTACAGACTCCAGTGGTAGAAAAGTGGGAAACGTGATTGTAGGAGTGCTAAGTGATGATGACGAAACTGTGTTGACGAAAAATTATTTGCTAGTGTGTAAAGAGCTATCTGCTGCTACACATGTAACGATAGCAAGGCTTTTTTATCAAGTCACCTAAAAGAATAGACATTTTTAACCAAAAATGCCCTGGGATTCCTTTTCCACCCGCTCCTGTAGTTACGCGATGGAGCACTTAGTTGGATGCCGTTGAGTATTATGCCCAGAACTTCTGAACAATTCGTATCTGTCGTAAATGATCTCGACAAAGACGAAGCATCGTCTATAGAAATTCTGCAAGAACTGTTAAAAGATCCCTCCGTGAAACTCGAGTTAGCATTCATTTCAACAAACCTGTCCTTTCTTTCTCGTTGTATAGAAAAGCTTGAATCGTCATCGAACACTCCGTCAGCTTCAGTAGGTGAAATCTGCATAGTAGAAACGAAACTGAAAAAACTTAGTGGAGCTAACGGACAAGTGCTAATGTCTAAATTTACAGACATATTTTTTTAAAAAACAAGGTTTTCAAACATTGTGTAAAATTGCACGTGTTTTGGAAGGAGAAGTGGAGGAAGATATGGTCAATTTCAGTGTTAGTGAAATTTCGTGTTTCAAATACTGTATGTGAGAATTGTTTCTTGTGACGTGGAGCGATCTTTCTCTCAATATAAGATGCTTTTTAGAGATAATCTTCACAAATTTACAATGGAGAACTTGGAGAAAACTATGGTGGTCCACTGCAACCCTTCCAAAGAATAGTTCGCTAAGTATCAGTACACCAGAAGTCTATATATTATGCACTAAAAATGGGGCGTAGTTGACATAAATTTCACGAAAAGCTCATACACTAAAAACGTACTAAAACTGGAACATATTGTGAACTTTTTTCGGGGCATATTTTGAACTTTATGTGTACTTTAGGTGTGCTTCGATTTTCAGTGTAATAACTAAATTCCACGCTTATTCTCCTCTTTGAAACGGGTTAGGATAGCCAGTCAATTCCATAGCATACTGATTTCAGGTTAGGTATTGTTAGGACAGTTTACGTTTGAAGTAGTAAAATAAGGTTCAGGATATGTACGGAATGCTCTTTTCTTTCAATCTTTGACCTTCTACTCATGAAAAGAAGAACTGGATTTGTAAAGACTTTAGGCAACTTTGGCTCAGGCCGGATGGATGATGATGGATGATTTGGTGGAAACTGGGAGGAAACGGGATGAAAAGAAGTTCCTAATATCATGTATAGGCTAAACCTTTTATTGTAATCAGTGATTGCGCCAGACCCACCTGTGGGAACGGTGTTAGTTCCCTCTATATACTCCTGTTTATGGATACAAACTACTGAAATAAATTAGCATCACAACTAACTCTTCTTAAACGCAATGAAACCGACTAATTGAATGGCTAAAGAAAGATTTGTAATACGCACTGTTAAAACAAATTACCATCGTAATGAAATCTAGCAATGTTGCTGAAACAATCAATGATATAATCATAATGATAGCTATACGTAAAACCCAATTATGTCTTACGCCAGTACCTTTCAACTCAATTCGATTTTTTCATTAATATAAGAATGCAGATGGGATTGAGTATGAGCAATACTACTTAAAGAAACGATTCTGAATCATTTTGGATCTTAAAATCACTGTAAGGTGCAATACATAGTGAATCTAAATTGAATTCGATTTATTAACTATTAATGGTTATTTATAATCTATAAACGCTCAATGTTCATTCGGTAAGATTCACCTCTGCACTGTCTTCAAGTAATTAGTCTTACATGTTTTAAGGTAACACATTTAGTGTCAGAGTGTTCTTGGCTTTTCTGAGTACTTTAGGAGCTACAGGCGGTCAGGAGTAGGACTGACCACTCTACCTCACTCCAGTGGATCGGAGCGATTTGCAGAGTTAACAAATATTACTACCTTTAGTTTACTACCTACTCATATCCGAAAGAAACAATAATGCAAATTTTTAGGTCAACACGACTTCCCGAATCAGTAAACAAAATTAGCTACTGTATTACTATCTAGTGGTAAAAAAATGAATATTACGTACGTTTAAGACAAAGGAAGAAAAAAGAATATGTACAAAAAACCCTTCGGGGTAAAGGGAATGTAACAGTGCTGTGAAACTCATACTCTTACTTGCTACTTATAATGAGTATTTGTAGCAAAAAAGTGACTGTAGAGGAGTGGAGATGGCGCACATGTTTGTAACTTTATGAAATTTAACTTAATACTTGTACACATCACATGAAAAAATTGCGACAACGAACGCCGTGCAGCTAGGCAACCCAAATGGCACCTTCTTATCCAATAATCGTGTCTGGTAAACAGACCCCCTCTTTCTCCTTCCTTAGTCTCGCCCATACTAAAACCAGCAAACATCATGAGAACATTTCTTTTTTAAAATAGACATGTATTAGTATCGATAAAATGAAAGAATAAAAGCGAGACGAATCAATTGATGGAGAGAGAAATTTAAACACAGATGCAGAGGCAGAGAAATGAGAAAGATAGAAAACGGGAGTAGAAGAAAAATATGAAGAGGGAGTACAGAATATGGAATTTAAACGTAGTAAAAAAGAACCTAACATTATAAAGTTCAGTTCCCACAAATCAAACAGCAAGATAGAAGTAACTTTCGGATTTTATATTTTTTCAGGGCTATTCGAATATATAGAGAAAGGGTGCTTGAAAATTTCATTAAGTCACTTTCAAAATGGAGATCAAACTTGCAGGTCAGATTAAATATTTATGATTTCCAGTGAAACTGCAGAGTTTTGAGACATATCTAGGATAATGTCAAAAGTGAAACACACATGCTTTGTTTGCACGTGGTTCGGTTGCAAATATGGTGAAGCTCATTGAACGTACTGATTTGGAATACATTGCAATCAGAGATTCCACCAAGAATTTCTGATTGGGGGGATGTACAGTCAAATTTTCAAAAGCAAAATTAGCATGTTCCTGATAGGCATAGAAAACATTACATGTTCCACATTTCAAACGTGAAAAAAATGTAATAGTATGTTGATAAATTATAGGATGGAAACGAATTTTGTGCCAAACTAATATAAAAAGAATTCTTCTTTTGAAATAGGAAAAAAAGGAGGCGATTTTCTACTCATGTCTTAAAATTTATCTGTTCCGAACATGCCACTCTATATTCCACCTATTGCGAATATAACGTTCTAATAATTACAACACTAATGAACTAGTGTTTATAAAAATTCGCACAGTTGGAATGAACACGGCAGAGATAAAACGGGTCACCGCGACTGTTGAAGGATGCTGGTCAGGTTTTGGACTTTGTCATCAGGGTTAAGATACGAACGCATTCTGATCCGGTGATTCGATTTAGATCTGATAATCCCTGGGTTGAAGGAGATATTTTAATTATTTCGTTGCGTTTGAACAGTGTTTCTTGCAGGGGTGACCAGGATCGGAGATGTTACCCCGAGAACACGAAAAATACGACGCCGAAATAACCAGATAAATAAATTTTGCAGACCAGGTCAATCGGGTTACTGGGTCACTTATGTTTGGGTCTGGTCCTGCCCCCGGATCATCGAAAGTGGTCCGAAATTGGCTCTGAAAAATGCACAAAATAGAGAGTGTGTGTAAAGTAAGAGACAAAATAAAAATTAATAGATAGAGAGACGAAGAAGAGAAAGACGCAGCGAAGACACGATAACAATACATCAAGAAAGGGAGGAAAAGAGAAAGACCAATGAAAAACATGAAAAGTACATTATCATTACGCTAAAGAACACACACTGTGTACTCGAATTCTCGCCAGTGGTGCTTCGTAAGTTCTCCAACCTGAGATGAAGATCTGTTTGCAGCCATTATTTTATGCGAAAAAGAAACTGGCTGGTGTGGAATCGAATCGAGGTTCTCGAATTGGAAGTCTAGCACGATAGCGATACTCCACAGGTGACTCAACCCAAACCGTGCTTTAAAATATATAGTGTTTCTTTCTAAGGATAATGACATGAAAAGTGGATACTTCAGATCAATGACGTGTTCTTAACTGTCCTGGCAACCACCAGAGGCTTTATTTGGACCTTTCCAACCAATATTCGCAAATCGTATTCCTCTCTATAGTGACTCAGGTGTTTCATTCCACAGTCTGAAGGATTCTCCGTTGTGTATGAGAAGTTATGATTAGATTCTTCACGATCGCTTTGTAAAAAAAATGAGTTGAACAGGGTTTGAACCTATGTCGGCATGTTTTCGTACTAAAAAGTCGAGCACATTTCCTCTACTCCATCTTGCCAACTGAAGACAGAAGCCATAAATTACAAAGTTCAAATGCGAGGAAAATGTAACAGTGAATATGTGTGTTACATTTAGTCGTATGCATGTCCTCTTTGTCATGTCGAATTATGAAATGACTATATTTTGGCAATTTTAGGAACAAATCCAGTTTAGGGTAAGTATTGTCACATTAAGATAGGATCGTTTATTGTCTTTTATTTTATCGTAAACCAGGCTGAACGAAGCTAACTTCGCCCAAAAAATTGCCATTAGCAAATGGAGAAGTTAAACTTCAATTAGAGTTCTAAAACATTTCGTGCAGTATAACAAGTTGAACGTAACACAAAGGGCCTAGCAGGATAAGATGGTGAAAAGTGTCTTGGAAGGAATCGTAATTTAAAAAAAATACTACCATATTCAGCATTAAAAATAATGGCGCTCCACCAAATTTCAGCTCAAACGATGTTAACCTAACCTCAAAATAATCTACTTGTGTTTTTGGTAGTTTAGCGATATATCGGTCGGGTTTACACCTACGATGACCTTCTTTTCTTAAAATTGGAGATTTTTTTTCAAGTTCTACAAGATGGAAATTGTTACATTTATGTTGGCGCAAATTTCAAATTTTTTAGGTACGTTAGAAAATTTGAAAATTGAATTTAAAGAAAAAACTAAGGCAACAGTTGGCTCGAAATAAATATATGTAATGTATTTTTAGTGCTTCTAAAACCATGATTTTTTTTTAGATTATTTAAAGTGGTAGAACATAACCAAAAAATGAGACGTGACCGGATTTCTTAAGTAACAGATTCACTTTAAATACAAGCTTGAAGGCATCGTTTTACAGGTCGGGTTAGTAGACAACTGGTGAAGGTGGCGGCTTTTTGAGTGAAAAGTCCCGGGTTCGAGTCCCGCCTTACACACACTCTCTCTGCTTGTGCGTGTTTTAGAGCAATTTCCGGGCCACTTTCGATGACCTGGTGATAGGGTCTGACCCAAACATAAGTAACCCGGTACCCCGATTGACATGGTCTGGAAAATCTATTTAACTGGGTATTTCGGCGTCGTATTTTTCGTGTTCTCGGGGTAACATCTCCGATCCTGGTCACCCCTGCAAGAAACACTGTTCAAACACAATGAAATAATTAAAATATCTCCTTCAACCCAAGGGTTATCAGATCTAAATCGAATCACCGGATCAGATTGGGTTCGTATCTTAAACTCGATGACAAAGTCCAAAAATTGACCAGCATCCTTCGACAACTGGTGACACGTTTCATCTCTGCCGTGTTCATTCCATCTGTGCGATTTTTTACAAACACCAGTTCATTAGTGTTATATTCGCAATAGGTGGAATATAGAGTGGCATGTTCGGAACAGATAAATTTTAAGATATGAGTAGAAAATCGCCTCCTTTTTTTGCTATTTCAAAAGAAGAATTCTTTTTATATTAGTTTGGCACAAAATTCGTTTCCATCCTATGTTTTTTTTACGTTCAAATCCTCGACACTACCTCAACTTTAACTTTTTGCGGTCAAAAGTTGATAGAAACCGTGCAAAACTCTATGTACACCCTCCCACGTTTTACTTTACATCCCCAAACTGAAAATCCTGGCGGAATCCCTGATTGCAATGTATTTTAAATCAGTACGTTCAATAAGTTTCACCGAATTTGCAAGCGAATCACGCGTAAACAAAGCAAATGTGTTACACTTTTGATATTATTCTAGATGAGTCTCAAAACTATGCAGTATCACTGCAAATCATGCGTATTAAATCTGTCCACCATTTTGAAATCTCCATTTTGAAAGTGTCTTAATGAAATTTTCAAGCAGCCTTTATATATTCGAATAGCCCTAAAAAAATATATAGAATCCAAATGTCACTTCTAATTTGCTGTTAGATTTGTGGGAACTGAACTTTATAATGTTAGGTTCTTTTTTACTATGTTTAAATTCCATATTCTGTACTCCCTCTTCTTCTTCCTCTTCTCTCTCCCCTTTTCTCTCTCTCTCTCATTTCTCTGCCTCTGTCTAACAGGCATCCATCGGTTTTAATTTTTTATTGTGTTTCAATTTCTATTTATTCGTTTGGTAAGAGATTTGTTATGAGATCAGATAAAGCATTATTGCACCACTTAAATGTACTAATGGCTTCTACCAATACTTATACTGCGCACAACACATGAAGCTGTCCAAAATGGACAATTAAGTCATCCATGGACAACGTTTAGACCTTATAGAACTATAAGTTGCTCGACAACTGACGTCATTGAAATCTCCAAGGATGTTGAGATTAGAGGATAAGTCAAATTAAAGAAAAAAACTGAATTTCAGTGTCGGTCTGTACAACCAGACTAAATCTTGGTTTGTACAGCCAGTAGTAAAGATTTAAAGTGAAAGTGATTAGCTAATCAGTGAATGTAACCATCCTACACGTTAAATTGTCGGAATTCAAAACAAATATACCGTAAATACATCGAATTAACTGTTCTGGATTTTTTCACACTCTTCTTTATCTCCACACACCAAGATGACAGACTGACATCTTAAAGTTCGGATTCAGGTTTTTAAAGTTTGGCCTATCCTCTAATTCTAACATCCTTGGAGATTGCAGTGACGTCACGTGTAAGACAACCTGTTAATTCTATAAACGTTTGTTCTACGGAACCCATTTCATCTAATAGAGTATCTGATTTAATATTCACGTGCATATTTCAGTGGCGGAGAGCAAGGACAGGCATGAAAGTCAGAAGAATTTAGGGATTTTGTGTGTGTAGCTTATGGCAATACTTACAAAGATACCCATGTATGGTCAACTTGATTTTACCATCAACGTGAAACTTTCCAGTCATGATATAGACAGTACAGGGTATTCTTAGTCTTCTACTGCAGTGTTTCCAACTCAACATAAAATTATTTTAAAGGAATCTGTCTCCTCTCCACCAGTTTTGAAAATAGTTTAACGTAAGAGATAATGTATATCTGACTGTTCACATTTATTTCTCAGTATGTAAAAACTTAATGCAGTGCTATTAACAAGATATTATTATACTGAGTTCGCAACACTGAATAATATATGACAATGCAGTGACAAAGGGGAACCGCTACCGTAAAGAATCACACTTATGACAGTGCCATCTGTTGGCGTTCTGAAGTATAAAGAAGCGTCCCAAATCATTGTCTCGATTGCAAATTTCGGAGTTTCCTGTCTGGAAAGGTTCCTTGTTGAGGACAGACGGGTTACCGTGCGCTGGTTTGGTTCAACCTGATCTCTTTAGAGCTCCCAGTAAACACCAAGAAGTTTACTTTTGTGGTACCCCCCCCCCCCCGAAAAAAAATCACATAATGTTTTCTACAAGAAATCTTTAGTTACATTTTTTCTTACTCACCTCATGGAATATGTGAGCACTCCTTCAGGTTTGATCCTGACAAATTTGTTTGGAACGGTGATACTGTGAAGGTAGGATTTCTTTCCATTGACAAAATATGTGTCTGGTTTCCAGACTTTCTCCAGGAAAAGCCAGTTCATGGAAAGCTCCTTGAGGCCACTGTCGTTAAACTTCAGTCGTGTATCCACCCATTCCTGGCGGAAATAACAGTCCATGGCGTAAGTCTAAAAAGAAAGATGGAGATTATAAAAGTTATTAAAAGATTAAAGATATATGAGAAAGATATGCAAAAGAGCATATAATTTGAAAGACATGAATTGGTGTGAGTATATGGTGTTCATAAAGTCTTTCTCTATTACAAAACATTATAATTGCTATACTATTGTGCGAGGTGAAGTCAAAAAGTAAGCTTCGTTAATTAGTATCTAATCTTATTTCTAAATTTTGAGCTACTTCTTGACTGGGATCGAGTTCAGACGTTGACTGCTAGGTGGTAGCAGCATCCAATTTCAGCTCAATGTGAATCCTTAATAACGCATATTGAAAACAAGGACATAAGAGGAGGTTTTGTGCATTATTCGGTTTGTGTGGGCAAACAAGACAGCTCAACTTCAAATTCAACGTGTAGTACAAACGTGTTTGTGGCTAAAATATCAGTACCGTGCGGAATTTGCGAAAATGGTGTCGGTGAATTCAGTGAAGGTCGCGTGAGTGGGGCAATGAACAAAAAGGAGTAGGGTAGGCGTTCTTCCATGTCCGAAGATCTTGTGTAATTGAGTAGATTTTGCCGGCTAATTGCCGAGTGGCACGCACACTATTAGTAAAACCAGTAGTGTGCGGGGTAAGTAACTAAACATGTACCACACATTACAGTAGTCATTTTGAATGTATATTATTTACGATTCATGTTAAAGTGAAACTGTAAACTGTTGCCATCTACCAGTCTAGGTCTGAAATTGTAAACTTCGTACGAAAGAGCACTGGATGGTGTGAAAGGAAAAAACAGATTTAGTGTCGTAGGGAATTTAAAGAAAGAGCAAGCGACTGTTATCTTTCGCAAACTGGATGGCATTTGTGACGGAACCGTAAGTACAAATTCCAAATTAAATTGAGGTCACTTGCTTTCAATAAAGCGCTAGACTATGTTATAGACGAACGGACAAAATGAAAGTTAAAGATAATTCTCCCGATTTGTTTCTGGGATCGCTAAAACTTTTTAAAGCAATATCTCCGATTGTCTTATGTAAGTTGAGTACGTAAGAGTGCAAGAACTATTTTGTGCATGATATGGATATTCTTACTGAAGAAGAAATTATCACATATTTAGAAGCAGATTTATCTTCAGAGTTAGAAGATGTAAGCGACAGCGAACATGATACTACTGAAGAAATCGATGATAATGACTCAAGTTGCAGTGATGACAAATCAGTTGAAGCTGAAGATAATGATAGTGGATTTGTCAGCACAGATTTTAGATATACAACAAATTCTGGCAGAGTATATCTTTCTCAGGCACCAAGACAGACAAAAAGAGACTTTGTTCGACAACCAAAAGGCGTAACCCCAGAGGGAAAGACAACCAATATCTTGGACTCGTTTCATAATTTTTATACATCAGATGTTGTTGACATAATTATAAAGCATTCAAATGATGAGGCGGCTAGAAAACAAGTCCCTCCTACAAGTAAGAAAGAAATATATGCACTTATTGGAATTTTTATTTTGATTGGAGTAAATTGTGATCAAGAAATTTCAATCCATGATTTATGGTCCAAATTATTTGGTAGAGAAATATGCTTTGGAGTAATGAGTAAGACTAGGTTTCTTCAACTTTTATCAATTCTACGTTTTGACGATAAGAATACTAGACCAGAAAGGCGTGAAAAAGACAAATTTGCGCTGCTCAGGGAATTGTTTGAAAAAAATAATGATGTATTTCCTAAATGCTTCCATTACGGTTCGCGCACTACAATTGATGAAATGTTGTCTCTTTTCAGGGGTCGTTGTCCCTCTTAAGTATTCATGAAAGAAAAACATAGTATCCTCATAAGAATGTTGACTGAGGTAATTGAGAGGTATGTCATAAAATGGAAGTATATGCTGGAAAGGACAACCTGCTGAAGAAAGAAAACCACTGCAAGTTGCCAAAATATTGGTAGATCTCATAAAAATACAGGTTGTAATGTGACCACTGATAGATATTACACATCTGTCGAACTTGCTGATATGCTGTATTCAGATTTTAAAACTCATCTTGGTATTTACTCTGAAAGTCAACGCAAGAGATATACCAAAGGAGCTGAAAACAACAGATTTGAGAGAATTATATTCATCGAAGTTTGCTTTCATCGTCCCGGCTACCAAAAACCCACCAGTTACTGTGGTTTCTTATATAACCAAGGATAAACCGAAGAAAAATCTCTTGATCCTCTCCACTCAACATCGAGATGCTGAAGTAGAAGCCTGGTCTCCTAAAAAGAAGCCCACAGCAACCTACATTACAACTCAACAAAAGGAGGAGTGGACTCCATAGACCAAATGGCTCGTAACTACACTACAAAGAGAGGTACTAGAAGATAGCCAATGTCAGTCTTCTACACGCTGATTGATATATGCGCTATCAATTCATACACTCTTTACGTGAGAATGTTCCCACATACCAACAAGGGAAAAATAACATTCCAAAGATGTATCTACAAGAATTGGGAAAACTACTGGTGCAGCCTTTCGTAGAAGAGCGTTCTCAGGACCTCCGAGGACTACACTTACCGACAGTGAAAGCAATGGAGCACATACTTGGTAGAGAACTTCAACACCAGAATATCTTCATCCAAGAAGAACCTCCTCTGAAGAGAAGATGTTACATCTGTGAGACTCAGGCAATAGATAGGAAAGCTCATCAAAATGTCACCAAAAGTAATATCAGATGTGCAAATTGTTGTCTCAATTTGTGTAGAAAACATGATGATACAAATAGTTGTGTGCGCTGGAGCATCTTGCACTGTAAATGATAACGAATAAACAAATGTGTTCGTTCTCTAAATGAGTAAAAGTGTAACTCATACTTCTTAAAACTTTTGCACAAAACAAACAGTTAAAACAATGGCCAAATAATATAAATGAGTGCTAGAAAAAGTCTAATAGTAATTTCTGAGTTCAGTAAACCATTTTGTGTTCATCTACAATTAATTTATGTCGATTTTTATTTATTGGGAATTTTGCCCAACCTTGGTAATCCACGGTACATAAAATATCTTGGTAATGGTAGGGTTAAGATTTTTGAGCAAGAACAAAAACAAAAGTTTGAGGTTACAGTTAGAATAATTAAACCCAAGCTTGAAATAAATTATCAGCTTAAGTTTCTAAAAATAGAAAAAAAAACGATTTGGACATCCACCATTAAATGAAACAAAAACAAAAATAAATTGAGCCCTTATAAAGTATATTGAACATGAGCGAATAGTGTAGTAGGACGCGTTATAACTAGGTATAAATAGTACTGGCTCCAACTTCGCTTATTTTGAGAGACTTTTGTGATAACATTTTGTGATAATTTGCTACATATTAGGCGTATTGGATATTTGATTTAACAATAATAATAGAGCTAACAATTTGAAGTGGAAATCAATACTCAAAACGTAACTTCTTAGAGAAAAGTCAACTCTAGTGTGGCAATTAATTCTTTTATCAATGAAATATTATTTATTCGACTTCCGGAGTTGTTTCTTGTACTCTCTGGATCAAGAAAGCTCTGATAGTTTTGAGTGTTCCAAACTGTTTATAGGGTTTCGGTCTCCAAATTTAGTTTAGTGGCCTATGGCTTTTGGATTACCACAAAATATGTTTTCTCAAACAGTTGAAATTAATCAAAATAAATAACTCCTTGGTAACATTTATTTTAATACACACTTTTTAGGGTGGGTCACCCATGTTAACTACAGACAATGTACTGTATTAACTACAGACAGAATCAATAGAATATTTTACTAGGTTATGCACAAAGAAAAATAAAACTCTGACCACGTAAAATTACATAAAATTAATATTATTTCTTCGTTGGGTAAAGTCAATATTAGCGTGAGTCAATCTGATTGGTACTGACTTGAAATGCATTCCTCAAAATAAGTTCTGTGATCCATCTATTAGAAATTAACAAAAATTTTCGCTACAAGAGTAAGTACGTATTTATGACTTATGTAGTCTTTAAACAAAACCTTAATTTGGTTTGTTGATTATAAATTCTAAAAATTACATACTACACTAATAGTTCATGCCTTCAAAATATCATAGCGCATGCGTTATCTCAGTGCGTGACATCGTGACGATATACCACTAGCCAATCACAACTACAGTTACAAATTTTGTGATTGGTTGACGGAAATTTACTTCATATTGCAATGGAGAACGGAACCGGAGATTGTAGTGTATTTTTCTGATTCAAAATTATGTTGGGAGAAAAATGGCTACCGGAAAATACCTTTCTATGTAAATCCTTGATAGGATGACTCCTCATATAAATCCAGTGCGAAAACTTACGATATCATGAAGAGTTTCGTTAAAGATCTGATTTGAAAAGCTTATAATTGGTTTAAATGTAACCTTGTGATTGGTGCTTGAAATCGAGACAGGAGGTGGTAGGGGGCACAAGCCATGCTTGGGTTTATGGGCCAGTTTGTTTGATTTTATTGGTATGAGAGGACTCTGTGTTTAAGTTTTCCAACGAAAGTTAAAGAATACAGGGATTGTGAAATTTCGATGTGGAAAAGAAATCCTAAATTTCTGGAAGTGGTGAATTGTTTCTCGTAACTGATTACTATCAGGAGATTTTGTGTATGAATAGAAATAACGTTTTATTGTGAATGTACACACGAATCCATTTTTATGAATTTGAGGAACGGTAATTCCTGGTTAACAAGGATGATCGGAAAAGAGTGAAATGAGGATAGTGAGGGGAAAATCCTTACAGTTAAATTGTTCAGGAAAAATAACAGTGAATTTTCTGTGACTCATTGTCCTTTTTGAAAAGAAAATACCAAATTATTTAGTGAAAACCTGCAGTATCCTTTGAGAAAGAGGTCGTATCCTTTAAAATTCTAGTTCGAATAAAATTTTATTAGAATGGTTCATGATGGTTTGCTGATTAAATGAAGGAAAAGCAAACGAAAAGGAAGTTTTGAAAATTTTGTGTAATGACAAGGTATGTATTTAAGTTATTTCTTTGATTTGATTATAGAAAATTGCTTGCTTTGGTTAGTTAAATTTTCCTTGTTTGTATAATCAAATACTCTTCTTTCTTCAGAAAAGAGGTGAATATATTAACAGGTTATTTTTGTTAATGAATGATTTGTTACTTCATAAATGGTTTTCCCCTTGGGTTATAAATATTACCCAGGAATATAAGTGTCATATTTTATGATTTTCTAATATTCACGAAAAGGAAGAAAATTAAGAAATAAAAGCTTTATTTAAATTTTCAAAATATTTCACATTTTTTCCTTTGAATTTAAACTTCAGGAACACCCTTTATTTGTAACATCGGGGTTGAGTATTTTCTTTAGGTGTTACCAGAGAGGCCTACTTAAGGAGACTTTTATACCAGGTAATTGGTTAATAAGTGATCAATTATTCCAAGGAATATATGATGAGGATATTGCTAATAGACAATATGCTTCATACTAAAATTCTGTTATCCTCTACGTCCATATTCTTGATGACGAGAATTTTTGGTGATGTCTTAAAATGGTAAGTAAATTGCTGGATAAGACAACAAACATTACAAGATGCAAAAATCCTTAATGACACTTTTTTTTTACTTTCTTCGCATAAAAAAAGTATTATTTTCAGGGTATTAGTTTTGCTATTCATAGCTGACATGATCTGCTAACACTGTCAAAATATTCTTGTAGGCCTACTCATAAAAGTTAATCATACAACAACCGACTTACAGATGTAACAGAAGTGCAAAATGACGTAATGAACAAATGGATATAGGGAGGTATAACCCAGAAAATTTTGAGGAAATTTGTGAAATATAAAATGAACTTTATAGCCTAGGAAATTTTGAGGAGCTTTGTGAAACATAAAATGAACTTTAAAGTATGTAAAGTTGATTTGGCAAGAAATTAATGCATGTATTTTCTACAAATAGAATTGTTCAGCAGTTAATCTGATTTCGGTTTAGTCTTTGCGTCGACAGTCTTTAGTGCGTGAGAGAGAGAGAGAGAGAGAGAGAACGAGATGAAGATTAAGCAGTTCTTTAATGATGATGTTTGGCGTTAAACCTGACTCAACCATGACTAAAACCCAGAAGAAAACTAGAATCAAAGAAGGTATCACAGCCTTTACTAAACTTAGCTCACAGTCTCAATTCTACTTGCAAAGTATTTTCTTGTTTTTGTGGGCCAACACAGCGTGTTTATAGTTACGCCAGCCAAGGAAACAAAAGCCGGTCTCTCCATTTGTTTTTCTGAAACATTTAATGTTCTTGCTTGCGCGGAATACTACCATGAAAACTACAGAATACGTAAAACTTCAATATGAACATTAGACAGTTGAAGATTTGAAACTTAAGACTTTGGATCAAGAGGCACGTACTCAATGATTTCCATAACTTTTTGGTGCTATTACTACTAAATATTTTAACGCACAACTCAAAACTACTTGCTGTGAACCATTATGCATGTTTCTTGATATTACGCCATGCAAAGAGTAAAGCAGACATTTGCTATTACTATCTCTGACCTTCATGGCTTGAAGCCAACGAAGTCTGAATATGTGGCATGCTTTTAATACATTAGAATTTCTGTTTGGTCGTTTGTAAGACATTTTGATACAAGATTACGTTTGGATAGGACAATGCGAATTTTTTTCACATGTTTTAAGACGATCATTCAGAACAATGGGCCAGGTTATACATCCAACATTTGTTAAGAAAATTAACTAATGAACATCATTCTTCACCAATGTGTAATAAGTTTTGAGCCATGTCCAAAATATGTAAGTAGGTTCTAATTAGAAACTGTTCCTAATTACGTGTTGCTTTGAATAACTCTATTGTGTTTGTAACAAAGGGTAAAAACGACTTGCAATGAGTAACATCTAAGTGGAATGATTTTATCACTGGTGTTACAACAGAAAAATCTATTCTTTCTGGTTGCTTCAGAAATTTGACTGCCAAGCTTTCCAATATGCTCTCTTTCTTCATCTTAATTCCTTAGCTAACGATTTAAATTTTCTACCTGGCACTTGAATTCAAACCGGAAATAGGAAGAATGTAATAAGAACTCTTTTAAGTAGAGCACTTTGTCAGGCCCCGGAAGGTGTTTCTCGATCTAAGCCAAAGCTGCCTAAAGCCCTTAAAAACTTAATTCAAATTCTAGGAAATAAAGGGCGCCAACTAATCGAAGCATTGAAAACTTGCACAGTTTGTTGCACGTAAGAAGATATGAACCAGTGACAAATTGCTTAAATTTCGCTACTTTTTAGAACCCGGATCACATTTCTAGAAAACCAAAGTCTACAAATACCATTTTACTTTTCAAATAATAATAACCACGGGAGTTACAGACCGAAAGGTCTAGAGTCTACCCCAACACCATTAACGCCATCTGTCCGCGGTTGGTAGAACTGCGTCCACGTGAGTGACGGCAATATGGTCAGTACTGCGCGCCACCTGGCCACGAACAGGCGTATTAGGAGGTTTTCTAGACCGAGTGGCCTCTTGATTCACGTGGCTGCCCAGTTTGCCTTACGACGCTGGGTAGACGCCGAAAAGTGGGACTCCAGCCGGGAATTGAACCCGGGACCACGCGGACATGAGTCCAATGCTCTAACTACTAGATTATGGGGACCATTTACTTTTCAAATGCTTGAGAGAAATTGAATGTTTATATATACAATAATGGCTACTGGCTGAAAGGTGATATCTGTTACAGTATGTTTTCAGCATGACTGTCATCTTAAAGGCGACCATCTTGATGGATCTCGTTCATTTTTAGGGGGAGGGGATGAACGTGTGTAAATGGATTAAGTGTTCAGCAATTCCATGAATAACTCATTATCGGTAGTAAAAACTAAAACATGCCGTGACTTTGTTTTAATTAGTCCAATCGATTCTTGGAAGGTATACGATTCAGATTTACATAAAGAAATGAAAGACAGCATTAGTACAAATGCGTGATTATTTAAAAATCACAAAAGTAGTTACAATTTTACTTCATTCTTTTCTATATTGATATAAATTATTGATTTGTTTCTTAGTAATCATCCTTACGCCCTGGCAAGCATTATAAAAGTCGATTACATAATTATGTCAGTGCGTGACGCTCCATATGTAAAAAGAACTATACACTGCAGAATATTTGATAAAAAGTAAATTGCTGTTATATGGTGCGTTAGAGTCAAATATTGTACTAACAGTATTTCATTTTTTTTTCTATTCACAATAAATTTTATGTAAAACATTAACCAGCAATACCACGAATCACAAACTGACATTCAGGTTATATGACTGTATTTGCCGTATATCGCCGAGGAATTAAATAAAAATGCAAATTGGACATATGATATGCTAGCAGAAATATTGGGGATCATGTACTCGATTAAATAACGCATATATATTAAAAATACTATTTATTATGTAATGTTAAAGTTGCCGTCACACACTGACAATTTTGCAACACGCACTTACAATTTTATATGCATTTCACCAAACTCTCTGAAAGTATGGGCTCAACAAAACATTCTAATTTACCACTTAATAGTTGAATGTTTGAAGTTTTATTTTCATCAAAGCAATACCATATTGTAAATAGTAACAGCATATACGAAGAAAACCAGTCTGATATACTGACTTGATCATACAATCGAGTTTAAATTATAATGCTTGCTACGCCCTAAAGAAAACTAAAAAGGAATAGGCATTCACTTATGTCAATTTAAAAGAGAAAAAAAAGTACTTTTTTTAAATTTTTGTATTCCTATGTTTTAGTTGTATAACTCGTTATTAAAATGAAATAAAATCATAGCTTTTTAAAAATACTGTTCAAATAATCCAACAACAGAAGCTCACTATGCATTTGTACTAAGACTTTTAAAGTATTTTTAGTAAACGCACATCACATAACCAGGACCTCAGCTTGTATGAGTTGAAACTGTCAATTTTGAAATATGTTCTTCCCGGACATAACGCCACAAAAACTTATCCCCCCACCAAATCGCAGGTCAACAAATATATTAATTTCTTAGTATATTCGTTTTTCCATAAATGTGTAATTTATTTTGATGTTGTTTATTCAGATATCCAGTAGGTGGCAGAAGAGCTGTATTTAGAAAATTTTCCTGGGTAGTTATATATGAAATTTGTCAAGATGGTAACGTATTTTATTGGAATATAACGGAGTTAAATTTTACTTAACAAAATATCTGTTCTTTTGCTTTTCTATTTGCGCTGTTCTTCATGTAACAAGTACATCTCCTCCAGTTGCAAGAATAAAATTAATTTTCTGAAGTAAAAAAATTATGTGTAATAATTCATTTCAAAATAAGTTAATATAAAAGTCTGGTTTGAAAATGTCGGATTTCCAGAATGTCGGAATTCTGAACTGTCTTCTGACGTTACTACAATGATGGAAACAATAGTTCACATGGACCGAAAATTTGTAAATTTGCCATCAGGCATATCAACAAGATATGTTTTCTGAACATTTGACAATACACTACCTAGACAATACGGAAACCTAGTGTGATTTTCAAAAAAATCTTGCAAAACATAGGGCAAATGCCTACTGCAGTAAACTGCAGGAAAATATATTAATTAATGTAAATCTGTGTTAATTTAATTATATGAAAATGTTTACTCTTCCTCATACTAATATATTTTTATTAACCGTTATTATACAAAAGAGAACAGTGGCAGATACAGGATTTTCTGAGCATGGAATGCAGGTGGAATAGACTGGAGATATTTTTCCGTTAATTAATTATTTTTAATATAAATTTATCATATTTCCTCAATATTATTTAGTTTTATCATAGAATACACTGTGTATTGCACCGGAATCCGATTTGTAAATAAATTAGGTTGGTTCGGAAACAAATCTTACCTTAATCTTATATAAATTATTGTAATAATGCTATAAAAAATAATTATTTTCCATTGATTGGGCGGGCGCCCCCTCTTGCCCCTCTCTGGATACGCTACTGAGAGAGAGAGAACTGAAAGTACATTGCCTTATATACATATAAGATACTCAATTACACATATCTGGCCTTTTTTTTTTTTTTTTAGTTGTAAGGCAGAGTTTTAGAGTCAGTAGAGGACCCCCGGTCCTTCCGTTTTGGTATATATCTTGCAAAGTTAGCGACTGTTAAATACCAGTATTTAAACACACATAGTAGCACCTAATCAAGTCTGCTATAGCTTCTGCGAACTATATGAAAAATTAATCAATGGCGGCTGATGAAAAGGTTGTAATGTTGCACGAAACATTATGTTTCAAATACATTTTGTTAATAAACAGTAAATGAAAACTTGAATCACTTACGCACGGTATAATTAACACAATTTGGTTCCTCAGTGTCCAAGAAAGCCACAATTTTTGTTAGACAGGAGGAAATATATTTCAAAAGAGGAGTGATTCACACAATATTCGCCTTACTATAAAGCGTAGCATTGGAGTAAGTGTTTCCTCACTTAATTACATTACTTTTAAGGAGGCCGTCAACATTGTCATGCCGAAACCTACGCTCAAATATTTAATACGTGTCGATTATAGCAAAATAACACTTCACACAACATTTCAAGTGCTAATTCAAAGTGCAAGTGGGCCAAAAAAAAAATGGAAAATGTATCTGCCGTAATATAAATCTAGTTGGCTACACTGGCCGAGTGCCAGGTGGAGTAAGGATGGGCACTAGTGCTATTTTACGTAACAGTTATAACAGTTGCTGTTATATACAAATAGATGTTAAAACTGATGCTTCAAATAGCTGTTCTAAAATAACTGTCTATAAATTGGAGTTCTTTATTCCCAACTGTAATAATGCAATATAAAATCTTAATTTTAGATTAACTTACTTACGTGGTGCCTGTTGTGTTTGTAGTATTACGTTACACAAGCTTCCAGGTGCGTAAATCATGGGCGAGTAAGGGCTAATTTACATGCAAGCTTGCATGTAAATAAACCCTTACAGTGATAGACTATTCCTCATGAGCAAATCGCGTCGGCCCGCCAAATTTGCTCATGGGGTTGCTAGGATATGTTAGAGCAGGGATTCTGCTAGTATTTTAAGTTTGGGGCGGTATAGTCAAAATTGGGAGGGTGTAAGTGGAGTTTTGCACGGTCTTTATTGATTTTTGACCGAAAAAGTTTTAAAGTTGAGGTGAGGGATTGTCGAGAATTTGGAGGTGATACCCACCACGGTGGGTGGGGGGAGTCTGACGGAATCATTTTGTTAGAGTAGTTAATAGCTATCGAAACCTATTTTATGCAATTATCGCAGGTTGAACCAACTAGTGATTACGGAACACTGAATATTAAGATACATTTCAATCAGGGGCTTATCAAAAGGGTCCGGGAATTGCAAAACCCCGATATTCAGTTTCATGCAGAATTAGAATAATTTAAGACGCCATTATACGTAGTGTGTCCCTAAAATAACGGTGACCTCCGGGTAGCCAAGAGCTTAGCGCACTGGCTTTTATTGCGCGTGGTGACTGTTTCAATTCACGCCGGCCGGGTTGTACTGAACGGAGTGGTTCGGAGCCTACTTTACTAAAAACTGTAGGTTATGTCCTTAGAAGCTCACCAGCTCGTTTAGGACGTTAATAAGAATTCAGTTAATCAAACCCTGAAATAAGGGGGGACACTTCTGGAGGTGATTATTCACATCAAAACAATAAAGAATTTCCTTTGAAGAAATTTCAAATCGTGTATTTTGGAGCTACAAACGCTCAAAGTTATAGCCACCTCATCATAAGTGATGTCATATTTCAACAGATAATGACGCAAGCCGTGTCGGCTTAGTAAACCACAAAAGTAAGTTCCTACTCAAGTTGAAGGGGTTCCGAATAGACAGGTATTGTAACGTAAGAATTTCACTGTCAAGGAATTAATGTCATTTAATAGGGCAATCATTGGAATTCCCCCTAAACTGCAGTCTTCAATCATAAACATTGCTTAAATAGATGTAGTGAGAGGAGTACAACTTTGATTTACATTTGCTAAGCCGACATCATTGGCTGTCGAGATATGACGTTATTTATGAATTTTGAATGTGATTTTAGAAAAGGAAAGTAACAAAAAAGTGCATTTCAAGAATTTAGCGCAAAAGTAAAGCATACAAAATTAGGACCACTGCAGAGTACATTTCTCGTCCCAGACATTTTTCTCTCGGCTCGTTTCTCTATTCTCCACGTAGTAAGCGCAAGTAGCAAACTTCGATTCTCTCCAACGTTTCTCTGTCCCAGTGTAACAAACCTGATTCATATTATGGCAGCAAAATGTTCCGGTTTTGACAATTTTTTGGCCTACTTGGACTTCGAATTGGCACCTCAAATTTTGTGTGGAGTATTATTTTGGTATAATCAACACGAACGAAAAATGAGGGTAGGTTTCTGCATGAGAATGTTGACGGTCTCTGTTAGTGTAACAAATTTGCACCTTCGCAACAAATTTCATCACCTGCAGCGTCTTGTTCGTAGCGATTTCCAAGGTAGCAATTTCCGAGCTCCCAGACGCAGGCCAAGAGTTCACAATTTGATGATGGCAAACTAAGAGCAAAAAATTGTTATATCGTGTGTGTGTGTGTGCTTTCTCTTGCGCAGAGACAGAAGTTGAAATAACAAAGGAAGTTTAACATTATTACAAGATTTAATGTAGCGCTAGCTGAAACGCCAGCCATCTGCATATATTCCATGGTTACAAAAATGTTTCATCTGCTCCAGTGGTCCAGTCCTTAATATCGCGGACTTCGATTGGAAATAGGTACGCAAGAGAGTTCGAGCCCTGCTGCCGTTCATGCTGACTGACATTTTCCAGGATTTTCCTGTTTCATACAACGAATAGCGAGACAGGGAAGTACCTAACCGCTACTTTCTCCATCCCTGTCCCGGAAAATCTATCATCGGCAGATGTTATCCTTCGGCCGTGACAAATTTAGGGCAAAATTGTCAGTTCAGTACACAATAATAATAATAATAATAATAATAATAATAATAATAATAATAATAATAATAATAATAATAATAATAATTATTATTATTATTATTATTATTATTATTATTATTATTATTATTAGTAGTAGTAGTAGTAGTAGTAGTAGTAGTAGTAGTAGTAGTAGTATATGACTAACATTGTAAATTTTGTATTCTTGGGCCATTTTAGTAACTAATGAGTTCGACCCATCTCGAGTCAATTAGCTGTTAAGTCTCTAAAATCCACAAATGCCTCAGCTGGGATTTGAACCCGGGACCTTCGAGTCTCTGACTTGGCGCACGACTACCAGGTCGGCCTTGAGTATATTCCTGTTATAAACATTCACCCGGATAAAAGACTTGTCTCAATGTATCATCAGGTTTATTGAAATGGGTCTGATGGCTAATCCATAGAAGCAGAAGTTCTTGTATCCCCATTGAAATCTGGCATGACATTGTTTCATATCCACTGCTACGAGGACTTGTCTTTTCAACACAATACTTTTCTAGCAGTTTCCCTTCTCTCTCTGTACCTCGTTCATCTAACAACATTCATCCTGTCTGCTCTGACAGTCTATCTTCTATCAAAACGATTTCTGATTTAAGTTCTGTCAGTTCTTTTATCTTTGTCACACTGCAGGACTTTAACACCTGCCAACTTACCCACATTTTTTCTTCTCAATGTCACTAGCACTGTCTCTCTCTTCTAACCCGTCACATATTTACAAATCCACTCTTTTAAAAGAAATATTTCCTCAACACTCTGGAAGAAAGCTACTGTCCCACTGGGTGAGTCATAACGATTTATAACTCGTATTCAAAACATCCTCGGTTCGATTCCCGGTGAGGTATGTGGTTCGGGGCCAGCTTTAAACTGTAGGTCTCGTTCTCGGGACGTCATTTTATCCGATGGACGCAAATGGGATACCAGTTACCACCATCAACATTTTGCCTAGGATCCTTCGGGCAGAACAATCATCATTTTTACATAAATCAGGGAAGACTGCCGTATTTTCTTATAAGCCTTACTATTTCGTCTATGTATTATATGTGCAAGACTAATAAACAATCGGGTTTATAATTTTCAGCTCTCTATACAAGTCCTACACGGCAAGGACCATCATCTGGTATATAAATTATCAACTCTGTTCAGAATGTATCTTAAACTTATTCAACTATTCGGAAAGTACCTCCAAAGTAGGTAACAATGCGTAATGGGTCTTTAAATTTGTCCGACGTGATCGATAAAAACCGTTCAAAGAATCTCAGTTAGGATGGGCGACCTCTGGAATATCTCCCAGGACTTTCCGATTGTTAACAGTATCAAATAACGCCAAGGTAAACTTAGACTTCATGCACTTCAGATTTCCAAGCAAGTGAGTGATGTTAAATGCAGAGACGGTGTCAACTCTAAAGAAAGTAGATTCGTCGCAAAACGCACGATAATTTTTCTTGAGATCGCGAAGCGCAAGGCAATCTGAAAATTGCAAATGGCATGGATTGTAATAGACTAACACTAAATGAAATATTTATTTTGTTTCGTTGCTAAATGAAACGCTGACAATTTCTACATGTCACGAATTTGCTTTACTTAAAAAAATCTATTCTAAATAGTACTCATATATATTTTAGCCACTCAAAATAAAACATAATTTTTGGGGGAGTAGAGCTTTTATTGAAGTTTTTTTATTTTAAGATGTGAAAAGTAAATTGGGTGTCGATACTATGGTGAGCTTTCCTTTTAATTAAGTAAATAACAATTTAACATTAATTAATATTTGAGGTTTAATCTTTTACTGAATTATATATGTAATACGTACATGAAGTATTAATAAAACATCTCCTTAACTACGGTCAACTTAGTTTCTAACAGTACACACGCACTTGTTTACCCCCGAGGGAAAAAGTTTCACTACTAGTTTAGCCTGTGTTTACATTTGCTGCAATAGTCTATTTTCATATCAATGCGCAAACTGACATTTATAAATCATACTACTATATACATAGAGGATTCCTGCTATATTGTTTAGACAAGGTAATGAACAATTTCGTAGATATTTGGAGGCGAAACTTAGCAGGGGAAGTAAATAAAAATGACAGAGTACATATAACACCGAATCTAAAACACTCCGTGTCAAAAACAAAGCCAAGTTTCCAAGCACTACAAAAAAAGAGAGATGTTTCAGCATATAAAACTGAACAAGTTCTTACCCAGGTAGTTCTCATATCGATTTAGCTAAGTTTCATAGAACACATGAAATTCTCTTACACTGCTTACGTGACTGGGATTCTTTTAAGAACTTAACCTACTCTCTGGTAATTCTGCTGACAATTACTTAAACACTGTACTGTTCGATTAGATTCCAGACCAGTTGGCCAAGTTCTAGAAAGAATCCCAGTGACGTAAGCAGAGTAAGAAAATTTCATGGAGTGTTGACACGGAGTGTTTTGCATTCGGATATCACAACTTTTTATAAATTTAATTTTATATTTAGGAGTAAGTTTTCAGTTAATGGTAGTTAGGGGTAGGTTAGCTGTTGCTGCTACTCGTTTCTGAAAGGATCACGTTGAGACAGTTTCAACGATATCTAAGATACTATACGTATATCGGATCATTTAATTTTAAGGGGGTACTTTTTGGGGGTTGGTGGGGTTTAGTGGTATGTTACCCCAGATTTTGGACTTTTCTGGAGGTTTACAAGTAATCTTCTAAGCATGTGTAAAATTTTGTATTTCTAGCTAGTCGGGAACATGTCAAACGTTTACGTCAGTTAGGAGTGATTATTACACGAAAAAAAAACACTATTTTGGGGGCTTATAACTTAGCACTCCATGAACTCTTTGACTTGAGGTTTGGTAGTGTTATAGAACTTATTACTAGTAACTGTTGGTAATTTGATCTTGCTGGAGTAATTAGTAAGTAAGCAGTGATGTCTTTAAAATGGTAATTTAGCTCTTATTCGGTCTTTTTTTTAGTGTTTCGTGTAAAGCTACTTGACATCGCACGTCGAGTCAGCTTGGAACTTGGCTGCGTGCGCGGTTGGTTGTAAGAAAAGTTTTTGTATGACATGTTGTTGAAGTTGTTTAGGAAGAAGTACAAATATGTCAACTCCATTCTTCAAAAATTAAAATTTAGCCTGGGTCATAGATGTCTAAAAGCCATAAATAACTTTTAAGCTAATTGAAGCGTATTAATATCGGACACAATTTTGTGACATGAAATTCTTGAAGACTCTAAACTCTGTACCATTTAGAACCTTATAGGATATTTTTTATGTCTTAATCATGACATATTTTTGTTTTGTGGTTAAAGACATTAAAGGTAAAAGCTGCACAGAAATGGAGATGCCATGAGATCAAATAGACGAGGGATTAGTCCTAAATTAGTAACAATCTTTAAAAGATCCTCCACTCAAAGTGCCAAGGGTCTTCTTTAAGGTGTGAAGGAGAGAACTCTCCTTGCAATTAAATTTTTTTCTGCTGGTTGGAATCCTCCGTCGCTATTCCATTACTCCACCGCCCCTCGGAACGACTTACTTACTAATCCGTTTATTACAAACCGACAGCTTTTTCAATTATACACAAGGGTAAGCATTTGCATCTGTCACATGACCTTGATCTGATGCTGCAGTGAGAAAATTTTATGACGTAAGAGTTGCTACAGCAGAGCAAAGTTTATTCTAAAAACGGGGGAAAAATTCATTCTATAAAAAGAAATAATTGGAAGAAAATAAGTCTGATAAGAGCTTAAGAGAATGTAATGCCATACCTGATCGTACAGGAACCTATTTTGAATAGAATTTTGGTTGAATGTGTAAATAAATCCGCATATGAAGGGTGATTAATTAACGCGTGCAAAAAGAAAAAAAATGACTGCGAATTCCTGACACCAAAAAGCAAGAAAAAAGTTTCTTTGAAGAAAGTTTGAAACATGCATAGTTTCGGAGTTACCGTCACTCCGTCATGAAAATGACGTCATATCTCGATAAATTATGACGTAAACAGTGTGGACTTAGTAAAATCACAACAGAAGTAGCACTCGATACACCATTTGAGAAATGATTGTGAATGCTGATTATTTGGTGTGTCTGTGGTAAAAGCTAAAACCCTTCACGACGTATGCCATGTTGTTGGGGACTGATGAGACGAATTCAACGACACAATGCCCAGTAGCAAACATAGATAAAATACGTTGATAGAAGTGTTGAATTCTTCAACGGTCTATTCAACGATTCCATGTTATTTAAACGTTTAACCGCTGATGTAAGTTTGAGTACAACGTTCAAGAGGCGTACAATTCAACGGTGTTATCAACGTGAAATAAACGTGTGTTCTACGACCAAAAATTATCTGGATTTACAAGAATACCAATGAATAATAACATTGTTTATCGTGGAATATGCTGTAACCTGTTTTGTCATACCCTATCTGAAAGATTAAGAAGTTTGATCACAGATGGTCCTAATATTTATGTTTTTGAATACTATTGAAAATACACTTTTTTTTAAAAAAAATAATTGATTCTTGATAAAAGCATCTTCTTTAACTTCATACAGGCATACAAAGAAAGTCATTTTCAATGTTTTAAGTTGTAAATAGATTAAATTTAATTCAATAAATCTAAAATGCATGGAGATTTTTTCTCAGTGTTTTCTATTTTTTAACGTCAGAAGTCGACAAGCTAACAATCAATCTAACAATAACACATCAACAGAGATCTTCAACATTTAAGGTTATCAAGTGACGAAGAATGTGTTCAAAAACCAAGTCTATAATGATAAAGATAGCACTACATTTTAAGTTTATTACAGGTGTTTAAGTCTCTTGTTCATACAGTATGTCTTTGGTTAAGAATAGTATGAAAGTATACAAACAAGTGAGCCAAAATGCAGTGGGGGGAATGTGCATTTATGCTACCGCCAGGCTTCAAGAGCGAGCATCATCTTTGGACGATCAATGTTCCGTCGGAAAAATTATGGCGAGACCTTCCAAAGACACCTTAATCTCATTTCTCGTCCTAGTAGTTCTTAAGTAAAACTTTTCAAGCAAAACTTGGGATCTGCCCTGAGTATTAATGATACGGATTTGAACTCGCCTTGCCGAGACCCTTCCAACAACACCTTCACCATCTTCCTAACCCTGGTACTTCCTGAGTGAAATTTATCGACAAACAGAGACACTATAAGAGTTCGTAGTATTTGCTGCTGAAGTCTAAAAGTGATCGAAAGTGAGAAAGTATGGAGGACCTGATCAATATTTCAACAATTCGATGTGCACAAAAGATTCTTCTCAAATGTAGAAGAAGTGTATTTCCTTTTTAACGATGTAGAACATCCTGCATAAAAAAGATTGAAATAGAAACGAAAAAATCCATATTCACATAACTTACATTTCTGGAGTGGTAACTATAGAACCCTCAAACCTTCCAATCTCCACTGATTTATTCTTTTTGTTCATTTCTTGCTCTACTTGTAATTGTCCAACAAAGAAAACAGACTAATCCACTCTCTCCGCTTATGAAGTTTCTATTATCCACATTTCCCGCTTTCACATCACCAATTTACTGAGCTACCGTCACGAAAACGCGAAATCCATTAGTCACGTGCTGTCATCTATTGTGGAACGGAGATAACTAACAATATCTACAATGATATACGGTAACTTCTTGCATCTTTGATCAACGCTTTTAGGGTAACTGGTAATCGATACGAGGTTACTAAACAGTTATGAATATGTACAGTTTCCGTTAGTTGATGTGCGGAGGCTTTCATTGGTTATATATAGTTCTCTTCCTTTCATGGTTATTGCATTAATTAATTAGACGAAAATGTTATTTAGTGCTTTCTTTTTTTAAAAAAAAAAACTTTTTAATTTTTTTTTCATATAGCAAATTAAGGCTAATAGCCTTGCCTTCCACGTAATCATGATCTACATAAGGGGTATCCAACCTACAACCCGGTAAATTATTTTCACTGACACCGAAATAAATTCAAAATTACAGTTAGGACTTGTGTAATCTACATTGGATTTAAAAGAAAATAATTTTAAATACAAAAAGCAATTTGGTTCTTGAATATTATATAGGGTTTATTTTGTATTACATGTTTATTACTAATTCAAATTGCAAAATAATTACTACATATGACATTGTCTATGACCCTTACTATAGAGGAAATTAACCCAAGTTCACTCACACAGTTTTCTCAGTTAGTATGACTTTGAAATATCAAAAGTCGATCTTCACGTCAAAAGTAAAGCACGAACAGTAACCTCTGAACTTTTGAAGGGTGATCTTGTGTATTATTCATGTATCGTCATCGTCTGCAGTTTTTCTCCTTGTGGGAGTGTTCCCACGTTGTATCAGAGCTTCAAGCTTTATAGTGGTAACGATAAGAGTGCATGGCTGATAATTGAGTTATAATATACACTGATACTTCAGCGGGGAAAAGCTTTGGTCTGATGTCGGGAGAATCACATTTTACAGTATCAAGGGAGACCTAATTTAGCCTACCTGATAAGTTCTAAATTTCCAACCCCTAAATTTAACACGATTCAGTATAGAACAGGTAGAACGTGAATTATTTTCGAGGAGCAGAGAATAAATTGTAATTCAGTGTATTCAGTCACATCTAAAGAGAAT
>JAGDQP010008072.1:7995-25989 GCA_022664845.1 Lepisma saccharinum | reverse complement strand
CATCTAAAGAGAATAAATTGTAATTCAGTGTATTCAGTCACATCTAACAGTGTTGGAGAAATTTCAAAAGAGACAAATAAGCAACTTCGCAGAAGCAAAGCTAGAGGACTTTATTTATCAAGCAGCGACAGCAAAGATGACCACTGTAATTACACAACAATTAGACTGTAATCAACATAATATATCACTTATTACGATACAGACAGTGACTCATTAGTGAAGGACTGGACTTCCGAGAAAGCAAGAAAAGAAAAAAATGGGTTGCATGCAGAAAATATAAAATTTGGTTTCCTGAAAACTGTGTTGGTAAAGAAGCAAGAGATCCACTTTTGAGCTGTGACACTTGGCTGCAATAACTAGAGAATGGTTTAAAGACAAAATCTACATTTTCTTCAGATTTATTTCTTGTTCTAGAAGATACATTGTTTATCGCATTGTGCGGACGAAATTACAGTCGGATCACAACATATTTGAGCTTCAATGCTTGTAGAGGTAAATACACGTAGAATCCTCACATTCTTTGTGATGAGTAATACAATAGATTTTATAAGCACTCAAAAAAAGTTTGCAAAATTTGGGTACTCTCGTCTATTGTATTTGAGTTGATCTTTTAAAATGCGGCCCCGGAGCTCTTTCTGCTTAGCGAATTAGATCCACTGGCGAACAAGGTTGGAGACCCCTCATCTACTTATTATTAACAAAACATACAAAAAATGTTTATAACTACAAATTATACATATATATATATATATATATATATATATATATATATATAATTGTCACATTGTCAGGGTGTAACAAGAGCTCGAGGAAAAGTTCGGGACATGATTGCTGATATTGAAACAAGTAAAGGAGACCCTATGAACATGGGCGAAATTCCGCTTCGTTTTGGAGATACAGTGTTTCTAACTTATTGTTAGAGCCCAAAGTCGACGCCTTAAAGTAGAAAGATAATAAACAATTCTCAATAAATTAGAAACGTCACGTTGAGAATGAAAATCTCGTTTCCAGAATTTTATTCTAACGTTATGATGAATTTTAGAAATGAAAACAGTCACCGGGTTGTTAGCGTTACCAACCTGGTTTAACATTATTTTTTCAAACGGCATTACGTCCTGTTATTGGGTATTTTTCACCCTCTAGTGATGGTAAACAGCATACGTAAAGCACACACTGCAGTGTAGCAAACTATGGATACTACACGATATGAAAATATCTAGTTTGTACAAGATCGCAAAACCTTTCTGGCTTGTCCATAATTTACAGCACTATTGTCTGTGCCTTAAGTACGTCGTTTATTATCACTAAGGGATGCCAAATATCTAATAAGGTGACATAGTACCATTTGAAAATTTTAAACATTATACCAGGTTGGCAATATTGACAACCCAATAACATCATGTTTTCACTCCTCATATCCACCAAGTTGTTAAAAACAAATTTCCGGAAACGATAGTTTAATTCAATGCGTCGTTTCTGATTTATTGAGCATTATACATTTCCTTCCGATTGTAAGGCATCGACTTTGAGCCTTAAGTTGGAAACGCAGTATCTCCAAAACGAAGCGGATTTTTACCCATGTTTATTGGAACCTCTTTTACTTGTTTTGATATCGGGACTCAGCTCTCGAAGTTTTTTCTCAAGCTTTTGTTACACCATGTATATAATATGTCCCTGAAATAATGGGACAAACTTCGGGAGGTGATTATTCACATCAAAACAAGAAAACTTTTTTTTTTTGAAGAAATTGCAAAATCGGATTAGTTTCGGAGCAACAGGAGCTCAAAGTTACGGTCGCATCGTCACAAATGACGTCATATCTCAACAATTAATGGCGTAAGCGGAGTCGGCCTAGCAAATCACAATCGAAGTACATCTATGCTTAGGCTATTAACCCATTCAAATCCTTGACAATAAAATTTTAAAATTGCAAAACCTGTCTATGTGGCACTCTCTCAATCATATACATAACTTAAATAGATGTATCGGGCACTACCTCAATCGTGTATTGCTAAGCCGACATCAGCTGCATCATTACGTGTCGAGATATTAAGTCATTTGTGACGATACCGCCGTAACTTTGAGAGCCTGCAGCTCTGAAACTACACACGTTACGACATTTCTTCTAGGGGGAACTTTCTTCTTGCTTTGATGTGAGGAATCACCTCTCGAAGCTTATACTATTATTTCAGAGATTATAAGACTAGATACAGTAAAGGCACCAAATATGAGACCGTCTCCTAATATGAGATTTCGAGCTAACTGCGTAACTATGTACTGTACTGTGTTGACGACTGCTAAAACTGTTAACATATTAAGAAACGCCAACTACTGCGTATTTGCTGTGACTGTGAAGAAAAAAGCTGGTAAGAAGAATTTTTGTGTGTTGATGCCGTACGAGTTTTCTATAAAGTGGATTTCGATACTCTTTTGTATGTACAGGTAAGTTACAATAATGTTTTCTATTGCATCATTCAATAGCGTGTTAATAATAGAAAGAATGAAAATTCTGCGGAAGATTGCTGTTCGCAAATGCAATGGGGAGCACTAAATGGGGAAATCTTGGAAAGGTATAAGTACTATCTTTTCAATAAATTTGAACTTTATGTTGACAACCTGTCATTAGTGTGGAGCCTGCGGAATTCCAAGAGATTGGAACGGCATGGTACCCTTTTGGAAAGGCTGCTTGCATTTAATTTTGACATAAAGTATGTACCTGGTAATAAGAATGTATGTGCTGATTTTATTTCACGAATGAATAACCCTTTTGAGTATGACGTAGAAGATAGTAAGGTAGATATAAAAAATAAAAATGAAAATCTTGTATTGATCAATATGTGATGTCTTCCCTGGGCTAGAGTGTCTTTGCAGGAGCACCAGAGGAATGATAGAGAGTTGTCAAAAATTATTCAGGACCTAGAAAATAGTATTGCAGTTCCTGAATATAGGTTAGTTCGTGGAATTTTGTGTAAGCAGACTCGCGCTCATGTTAACCCTTTGAAGATTTGCTTGCCATTAGATCTGGTTAAGAGTATAATACAATTTTATCATGATTCCGATTTGACAAATCATCAAGGTTATCTTAGAACTTTAAGAAGTATAGGTTCCAGGTACACGTGGAGAAATATGACGCAACATGTAAGTGATTACGTCTCCAGCTGTCAAAACTGTCAGTTATCTAAAAGATCTAATGAAAGACAACAAGGTTGGTTAATTTCCAAATTTGAAACAGAAGTGAATGGGATATGGTATATTGATACCATAGGACCATTACCAAGGTCAAGCGAAAATTACAAATATTGTCTCATAGCAGTTGACGGTTTCTCTAGGAGAACTTACTTAGAACCTATGCGGTCACTCTATCCAGTCACATTATAATTGACAAGTTGTTCAAGTTAATGACACGTAGGGTTACCCAGCTTGTATTTCGAGAGACAATGCCTCAATTTTTACGTCTGGTTTGTTTAAGGACTTTTTATTTAAGCTAGGTATTAGAGATATCCGAATATCTCCATTCCAAGCAAAGAGTAATCTTAGCGAGAGGTATATGTCTTTGTTTCGTCAAGGCTTGAGAGTATTTATGCTTATTATCAGGTTGATGTGTTTGAGTTTTGAGTGTATGATTATTGGTTTCAGTTGTTCATCGTCTGTGGGGGGTAATTGTGTAACGAACATTTTGTGGTTTCGTTACACTTTTATCCCAACAAATTATTCTGTTTTTTGTTGTTGTTGTTGTTGTTTTAGTAACATTGATTTATATTACTGAACAGTGTTTTCTCGGAGAAAGAGGTGTGAAACTATTGTATGACAGAGCCGCCTCACGGCTAAAATTGTAACTATCAACTTTGACGGGGTTGTGAGAGACCATGAGGTCCTTATAATTGCCAGTGATAAAGAAGGGGGCAAGGTGTGCAAAAGTTAGCTCCATCATTATATTGATTTGAGTATAGAGTTAGTCGTCATATATTGGTTGTATTCCTAATTTCCATACTTGTGGGATTTCTGAATTTTCGATTTGCGTCTGCGAGTTTGTGTGGAAAGTATTTTTCGGAGAATCGGCAGTTTTACGAATTTGTTGGTAAGTGTTATTTTCCAGATGATTTTTCAATTTCGTCGCGTGAAGTAAATTCCTCAAACGTGGGGAAGAGTGATATTTCTGAAATAGTTTATTGCAAAAGTCGTCCATGTTCGTCGAGAAGTTTTATATATCAATGTCTTGCATTGTATCGAATTTTCTGTGAGCTAGAACGCAGATTGAATTTCAACGTGCTGAGTTTGGTATCTACAGAATCTATTGCCATCTTATGTTATTCGTTGCGAATATTAGTTCGAAGTAGTGGGGATTATCTTGTTAAGTTCTGTTCTTGCGGTATCAGAAGATATTATTCAGAATTATCGAATTTCAAGTTTGAGAGTGTCCACGTGGTTAGTATCCGATACGTAAGCGCGTGTTCAGAGATACTTACCCAAGACCGTGTTGGAAGTATTAACGTAAACCTACTTTTGTCTTTGCAACCATTTTTTGTTTGGTTGGTCGACAGCAGGAATCGATCCCACTACCTCATTACTTCGCTAATATCGGTCCTACCGAGTTTAAATTTGGTATACCGTCTTGTCTGCAAATTCTATTACATTTTTAATTGGTGGGAATATAGTTTGTTAGGGATTAAATCTCTTTTCTATATTGTTTCGAAATTTTCAGGTGGATGGCCGACAGCAGGGCTCGTAGCCATTACCTTGTAACTTCGGTAATATTGCTCGTATTGAGTTGGAATTTGGTATTCAGTTATTTCGTCGTGTTCTATGACGGCTCTTATTATCGGAGCAACGATTTGATTCGAATTATACCGAAAACCATAATTTTTGGGGATATAGGAATCCAAGTGGTAATTTCTACATATAGAGTTGTAGAGTTTCTACATTGGATATATACTGATAATCGTGATATCCAATGTTATTATAGTGTATATTATATATATATGTATATTTACTGGATATTTTTGTGAGTGTAATTCTTTCTAAAGAAATATTCGATTCGTGTGTTTTATTGATCAAAATCTTATCTTTTGAACAGGTTCAATTTGTATATTGTTTGTTAATTTTTGTAGAAAGGAAACAACTATTAGTTCGATTATATTGTTCTTATCCAAATTGAAATTTAGTTTTGTTCTTGAATTCAAATATCAACTTAATTCCCTACCCTCATAGTAGAGTATTTAATTGTGGGGTCCCTTAGAGGACCCTCCCCTTTGTTTCAAGTGCTTTCGTTGGCATTTATTATTACGGTGAGATTCTGGATAACTTTTATAAGAGAAGAGTTTGGACAACTCCGAATTATCTGGGGTCTTATCGATGGTAAGGGTAGCTAGCAAGGGAGTGCTTGTTACAAGCTACAGCAGATTCCTGTTTCATCTTCCCGCGTTGTCAGAAATCAAAGTAATACAAATACGAGTCGAATTTGGATGCGAGATGTATGAGTTGTCATATCAGGCGCCATCCTTTTTTTAAAAAAATGTATGATTTTGGTTTCGTTTTAATAACTACTACATATACCGGTAATAGTTTAGATACACATGTATCCCATTTATGAATTTAATGGACCAATTTGTAATTTGTTCGTTTTATTGTTTCTGTTTTTTCTATTAATGCAGTAAAATGAAAAGGGGGTCTCATATTCCGTGCCTTACCCTTTAGATACAAATATCAAACACACAATAAACCATTTATTAATTATAAAGTAGCCTAATATATCCGATATATGAATATCAAACGCCAGCAAAATTGTGTGGAGCAGTTCCAGGGTTTAAATGATGAAGTTAATGTTCCTACCAGCTGAAAATTACAACAATCCTCAACTGTTTTTATTTATGTACATATGGATAAATACAATAGATTAATATTACAAAAAATAATAGAGTGCGGTAGCATTAAACGGAAGAACGTATCAATACAAATCTTGGTTAGGAATTGACGAATCGTTGAGTAAATTGCATTTATTTGAACCTACAATAATTTCGTTAACTAACGATTCATTACATTCTTAACGAAGATTGGCGAAATTCATCACTTCTCTTACATACAGTGCGCGCCAAGAACTTTTACAGTATATTATATATGTTTCAATTTGTGATTTTTAGGATTTTAAACGAGTCATAAATAATATAATTATATGGGCTGCCAAACATAGTCAGTGATGATTTTTTTTGAGTTCACAGATTATTGACAGCATTTTTCCTCCAAAAATTACGGATTCTGTGAACCGCAACGGCATTTAGAGATTCAAAATCACGAAATTTTTACATGCCAGTACAGGCCTTCTGATTTTTTTTTTCAAATGGCCTGTTATATTAACATTAGTTAAATGACATTTGCGGGCCCCTTGGATCAATGTAATTTAATGATGATTATAAATAATATTTTATTCTCTAACTAATAATAAAAGAACTGGGCTATTTAACATGTTAATGTAGTACAAATATTTGTGAATGTCTTAATTCTACTGTCAAATGACACACTGTCAAGCCGTTAAAGGCTCACACCACCGCATGGTGGTCACGACACGAACTGCCAATAAAGCGGGGAATTTGAACGAAAAGAAAAATTATTGAACTATTCGAAGTCTTATTTATCATTTTTTTTATTATTGATCGACTCATTATTTTAATGACGAGCAAACAGAAATATTCATGATGGCCGACCGGGTGTAGCTCACATGCTTCCTACTGACTAGATAATACCAAAAAAAAATATGAGATAAATTCGTTTTAAAAATCGTTTTATGAAGTCGTGAATAGGAAGCCCGGTAAGAGAAACACCAGAGAAACTAGACGAAAAATAATAGATTTTTTAGAAGCAAAATTTGGACTTGATGATGAATGCTATTCTAGTACATGTAATATATATTAAAATACTAAGAGAAACCATGAGCAAAAGTAAAGTTTACATTTTTATTGTAGTAACAGTGAAAGTAACAGTCCTAACTTTTTTTTTTGCGATGTAGTACCTAGAAGTGGTTAGTCAAAGATGGAAACAAGAACGTACTTTGTTAAAGAAGAAAATAATGATAATAATAAAAAATGAAATCTTGGAATTTTCTATTTTCTCTTCAAAGTTGTCAGAATTTCTGAACAGTTGTACAAACGAAATGGAGGTAATCTTTTGACATTGCAAACTACAGATAAGTATATTTCATTTAAAAGAAGGACTGACTTCTTTATGTTAATTAGCTGCTAAGATATTCTGTATGAGAAGTGTTACAGCATACAAAGATTTGAGCGTGAATAATTATCAATAATGAATTTTTTAAATAAATATCTTGGCAGATAATTTCCCGGAAATTAAAGACATATGGGTCTCTTAAATTTATATAAAGAGTTCACCGAAAAATAATTACCAAAATCTGTCTTGACGGATATAGTGTTTTTCTTGTACTGCCTGAATTGAGATGTATAGTGTAATCGCAAACATTTTGAAGGAATTCAAAGAAATGATCAGTTACTACAAGCAAATCCAAATTAAAAATACAAGACCAACAATATTAAATTACTACTATTCATTACAACTAAATCGTATTGATGTAAAAATCCTGCAATTTTGGTTGCAACTAAGCAGTAAATTCTATGCAATTGATAAATTTATAGCATTCTAACCGAAATATACTGGCACTTTGTGTTTGAATTAAAATAAACATTAAACGCCGAAAGCTCTCTGATATATATTTCTCTCTTTATTTGGACTTCTCTTTGCCGACAATCCCTCTAGCATAGCACCATCTTTCGAACACAAGTTAAATATGAATAAAACTATACGCGTTATGAGTTAAACCATTTAGTAAAGGAGCCAGAGGACCCCCAAGTGCACCCCCTCCCTGATACATTGGTACCATTGGGACATTCATTTCATTGTTAAAATTGTTTGGTGTAAGGTAAAAAAAAAGTAAAGCTATCCCCAGTGCGATATGCACGCACCCTGAACGGCACATGTGGGATGTGGAGGTAGCGCTCCACATATTCTTGACCTACGGTACGAAGTGAGGTGGGATTGACCAGTCCCACGCTCGACCGCCTTTACCTTCCCAAGGTGCCCAGGAGTACCAAGGACACTCTGGTACTCAATTTGATAGGAGGCTGAGTGGACCTCAGAGCGCCAGGCATGGGAACACTGTGAGATGTATCCCCAGTGTCCTGAACGGGATTTGAACCCGGGCCACCCGATTCTTATATATATATATATATATTCTGGCGTAGCCGAGACGTTTCCCCAAATCGAGTTATTGTTAAGCTATACAGAAATTCTCTCTAGGAAATCCCGCCAAAATCCTAACGATAATAGATTTTCCAAATTTTGTCAATCGTGGGTATTGTATGTATTCTGTAAATGTACCTGTACGAATGAGGGAGAGAATATGAGCGGTTAAGAGAGGAAGAAAGAGGGAAGATGATATGAATTTGTAAGTTCACATTGTGAATTAATTCCCGTTTTGTGGGTATTTAGCCAAAATTCCCACAATCTCGCTTGAGCCTTGAAAAATCCCGCCAACTGACAGCACTGGTATATAGGTTAAAGGCAGATTCTATCATATTCTATTTTAAAAGTGTATTGTAGTAAAGTTATTCAAGCTACTAAACATATGCAGTTAATATATTATGTAAATTTCCAAGATAAATTATATGATTCGCATTACCTATCCAAAGCAAGGTTTCGCAGTGTTAGAAATTTTGTGAACTTTACTAAGAATTCTCAGTAAAGTTCAGCAGAAGTTTTAGTATTTTAAGTTGTTTCATTGAAAGAAAGGAAAATCGCAGAGACTTCTCCTGTGCTGAGATGAACAGTTTCAGTTGTCAGTTCTACGCATGCCCAGAATAAGGAAACAGCATCTTATTGTAGCCTTGAATGCAATCCTGATCAAGTGTTTGCAGCTGCCATCTTCATTACTTCCTATTTTGACAGAAATGACGAAATATTATCATCACTCCCTAGTTAACAAATACAAACAGTGATTAAAATATGCCGTGGAATTAACTAAGTCTTCGTGGTTCAGTCAGTGTACTTCTGACTTTCAATACGGTTTAGAGCTACTGATTTTTATGTCTTGCAATTTAGCATTTAGCAATTTATGTCTTTGAATTTCTGATACATTGTGCCGAACTGAATTTTACTAAGTCCAAAATAACTGAAGTTAAATTAAAGTCTTAGTGTCTCGAACTTGGTAAAGATTAGCGTAGCCTGATCGCTACTGATCGAAGCTGATGAAGATTGATGTCTCACTCGTAAATAACTGATCAAGACTGTTACAAATTCTTAGTAATTACGTTAGAAATTTGGAGTGACACTTGTAATAAGAGCCGCGAGGATTGTCTCATAAGTTGGCGTTCTCAAGGATTTCTTCTTCTTTAACTCTGATTCTTATGAATCTGTCACTTGTTGCAATTTCTAGAATTCTCGGAAAGCTTGCGTCAAGTGTTACTTGATATCAAGCGTCTGTGATTTGGGGATTTGCAATTCAGCACTATTCGTGGACGTGAGCAATGTTCTTAGTTCTCAAGAAATTGACGTAGGTAGTTAATAATGCAAGGTTGCAGTCTTTCGGTACTGAGAAGATTCACACGGAGTAATCTCGGGTCGTGGGACGATTCACATGGACGATTATCTTCGGTCTTGGGAAGATTCACATAGAGTTATATTTGGCCATGGGAAGATTCACATAGAGTTATATTTGGCCATGGGAAGATTCACACGCATTCATTTTCAGTCGTGTGAAGATTCACACGGAGTAGATGTCAATAACTATAACTGATATTGCAAAATAAATACTGATCGTGTGGGATACATGTCTTGTAGATCTTCCCATGATCTTGGTTCACAAGGAATCGATGTTAGTAACTGGATATTGCTGTCGTTGCAGAATTAATACTGATTGATGCGGTAATCGTGTCTTATAGCATTTCTCATGAGTTTGAAATATTTTATGCTAACTAATGCCTGTATCGGAATTAGACCTTGACTATTTGGTTCTGTCCCCCAAAAGCTTATAATATCGTTTATATTGAGATCTTTCTTACTAACTAAATACATATGAGTTTATTAAAATAAAACATTAAACTAGAGATAGGTTACAATATGGAACCTTTTTAGAACAAAGCTAATTAAATGGTTTGTGTGGTGTAAAAATATTATCTTTTGTTTAACGTGTCATACGAGAAATTAACAAAAGAAGTAGAAGGTAAGGAAGGAGGTTGGTTTCTGGTTGACTTTGCTACAAAAGGGGGATATTATGCTATGTTCTAACAGAGAACATTGCCATATGCTCACATAGCTATTAAGTTGTTTTGGAGACAAAACTTTCATTCTCATCGCTATTTTTCCTCATAAAAGGCATCCAATGAGAATTGAGAGAAGGAAAATAAGTAGCATCAGATAGTTTCCTAAACCATTTTCCTGCCTTGTGTTGATTTTAATGGTGTAGAAACATCAGATGAGATTTTATCATTTTTAACGAAACAAAATATTTTCTTTCTGATTTTCTTGTCAAGGAAGGAAGATATAGTATTTGTAAAATATAAAATGCACTCTTATTATTAACTCTAACACTACCAAAGTATTTTTGCGTAACATTAATTACAAGGCGAGGGAGGGGGGGGGGGGGCTCTGAGGCCCACAAGAAAAATGTCAATATTTCTCACGGAAACTATTTTATACTGTCTGATATGAACTTTGGGTGTCTAAGACATCACATAATTTTCTTCTATTTGATTATGTTTTTTCTAAGTACAGTCTTGCCAAGTGTACATGACATTTTTTTACTACCTTAGTACCTATGACCTATTTCTTTTACTTGTTCTTATACAAAAGCAATCAATAGCATCAAAAGCACTTATGTAGAGTATAGTATATGCACGGAGGCACCAACACACCACATTTCATTTCATGCCACATTACATACCACATTTCATATATGACATTTACTACTACCAGGGGGGGAGACCTCCGAGGCCCACAACACATTATTTACATTATAACTGGAACAAGACAAACGTTAAGAATAAAGTAAATACGTCGTATCACCAACGGGTTGAAGACTGGCAATATCATTTTTTAAAGATTTTTTGTCCAATTGGAAACGTTATAAAACTTAATTACAAAATAAATTTATGGGTCTCGGAGCCCCTCTCCCCCTGGTAATGCTAGGGTTAATAATATGTGATCATTTGTCGTCGTTTAATTCTTAAGGTCAATCTTTGTTCGAAGGACGATACAATAGTTGCCTCAGCGTCTCTTGAAGCTTGAGCTTCCAACGAATCGCAACCGAGGATGTAGATTCATGTCATCTGCTTTGAGTGACTCCGCTAAGAATCGAACGCCTCTCCCGATCAACGTTCCCAAATTAAGGTTTATATCTACATGATATTATCTTTGACGTCCTCCCGAGTCATGTCTCCGTTAGGAATGGGAAAAGAAACAAACAAAAAATACTTAGGAGTTTTTTTTCTAACTCGAATGCTTAGCAATGTACAATAAAGATGAAAATTGGCAATAATGTATACACAAGACACGATGTTCTCACTAGTACATAGGCAAAGCTACCTAATTATATTTCCATAGTCGAGTCGTAGCCGAGTAACCCCCAAATTTGATTAGATAGTGGAAATGCAGAAATGAGGTCAAGCGTTACGAGTTGTTGAGGTAACTATAGTAACACTATACTTGGATCGCCGATAATTGACTTCTGACAGTTCGTTGTGAAAGAGAGATCAACACTGTTGCCAAACTATTCACGTGGTTTATCCCTCCCGCCACGCGTGAATATGAGACGTGTCAGAGACGAAAATATTAAAGCTTGGCAATATAGCAGGGTTGCTTGGCAACGTCTTTTAGACGAGAGGGTATAGAATGGTTGCGTTGGAAAAGTACCAAGAATAGCGTACCTGATAGTGTGGATTCTCTGGGTGTTTTTAGAAGAACTATATTTCTCGGATATAAGCCTAAAATAGGTCAGAAACGCTATAAAAATGCAATCATGTATTTTAAAGTAAAGTATGTGTAATAAAACTTAAAGGTAAATAAACACAAAGATGTAATAAACACAAAGTAGATCAATAACAACAGCAAAGGAAAATGCTTACCTCGTCTGATTCAGATACTGGTCCCAAACTCTTGATGAAAATATTCACTGTTACTGTAACAGGAGGACCTGAAAAGAAGAAGAAAGGAAATTAGAAAAGTATAACTCGGTACCTAATAAACTAAATAGAAATTGTGTCATTTGCGTTGCGCTATTTATGGTGACCGAACGGAACAAGAGAGGCCAGCTTAACAGCTATGCGGGGAAATAGCGAACTGCAATCTACTAGCAATCTGTTCCATTATGTGCTGACACTGTGCTCCACAACATGATAACCGTTAGAAAAGCACGCCAAAGAGCTGTCTCACAACTCCTGCCTTAGCTTAAGGTGCAGTTAATACTTCAGCTATCTTGAGGTGCAGTTTCGTTTTGGTAATCGTCGTATGCGATGACCGCATTCAACGAATGCGTGCGACGGATACATCTAGTGGGGTAGTTTCGTTTGTGCGTTTGGCGCGTGCATTTTTTTTTAACTAACCGTAGCTAGCACCCCCAAAGGGCTACACCCATAACCATATTATTGATGGGTAATCACTGATCAGTTATGATGATGGAATGATGGTGAGGTGCAGATTCACGCCACAACACTTATGTAATCAGGCGAGTGGATGATTATCTTCTGCCCAGGGGCGGCTCTGGGCGTGATGGAAGACGGATGAAGCCCTGTTAGTACATTGATGGTCATTGTGCATTTGATGAGGGTGCAATATATGGTGGTGTAGCACGTGAACTATAGGCAGTAATGAGAGCTAAGTCTGGATGATTGTGTGGGAGTGTATTCTGATATAGTGTGAGTAAGTGGGAAAGTGGTGGAGTGACATGGGTATGAGTACCGTTGGTGTTCTCGTGAGTACTGAGTGTGTCGTGAAACAAGGGGTGTTGTGAGTCAAAGTGGTTTGATACGTAACGGGTACGTAGTGTTTCTAAATGTAGCTGTACGTGTGGAAATGTAAGTCGCTCATATAGTTCTCTTGTTGGACTAGGTAGTTGGATTCGATATGCAATCCGTAGTGCGTGTCTTTCCAGTATTTGAAGTTGGTGATATATGCGATGAGGAGCAGCGGTCCAGGCTGTGAATCCGTATGTTAGCACAGGTCGTAAAAATACTTTGTATGTGTTGAGTACTGTGTCAGCTTTCAATCCCCAGGTTGTTCCGGTCAGACGTTTCAGCAGGTTCAGTCTGTTCTTGGCTTTAGTGATGACATTTAAGAGATGAGGGCGCCAGGTTAGGTGATGGTCAAGAATTAATCCGAGGTACGTTACTGTATTTTTCGGCTTTATACGTTCATTAAGTACTTTAATGTCAAGGCGGGAAGGGTTGCGTTTAACTCGGGAACGGCGTTTAGGGGGTATAAAGACTATGGCTTGAGTTTTGTTAGAATTGATGGTTAGGCCCCACTTGCTGCACCAGGATGTGAAAGTGTTTATAGCTTGGTCCATGGTGCGGTTAATGTGTTGAACGGATTTACTTGGTGCCAGGAAAGCTGTAACATCTGCGTATTGAAATATGTGGATGTTTGGAGGTAGGGGAGGTAAATCGGCTACGAAGAGGAGATAGAGAAGTGGAGATAGAGCAGATCCTTGCGAAACGCCGCAGTGTAAGAAGATGGGATGGGATGTACTGGAGTTTATAGAAATATAGGCAAGACGGTCGGTAAGAAAGTTATAGATGAAGCGTATGTAAGTAATGGGGAGTTGAAAGAAACGTAATTTGAATATGAGGGCTTGGTGCCAGACTTTATCGAAAGCTTTTTCAAGATCAAAAAGAACAAGACACGAAGGTAGTGAAGTGTTGTAGTGGTTTGAGATCAGGTTGGTGAGGCAAAGGAGCTGGTCGTTGATACTATAGGAAGGGCGAAATCCAGCTTGATGGAGCGGAAGGAGGCTGTGTTCTTCAAGGTGGTTGTGGAGGAGGTTAACAATGATTTTTTCAAGGGTTTTGCTGAATGTGGAAATAAGTTGGATAGGTCGGTAAGATGACACAGCGTGTGGAGGTTTAGAGGGTTTCGGGAACATAAGAGTTTTTGAGGTTTTCCAGGGTGTAGGAATGTACCCAGTTCGGAGAATGAAGGTATATATGGCAGCAAGGAGTTGATGAAGGGCAATTGGTGATTCTTTATGTCGGTAGGTGATGGAGTCTATCCCAGGTGCGGATTGTCTTTTGCGTGCAATGGCGCGTGCACGACGCTGTACTATACTCTATACATTTATATGATTTACTTTTCGTGCATTACAAGCTTAAGATCTCTCTGTAAACAATATTTCTTACAGTAACAGAATTTTAGGCAAGATTACAAACAACTATAATAATAATATAAGCAACATTTTAAACTAAATTTAACTTTCATTCAGTATAAAACAATAATCTTCATACAAACTGCCTGTAATATCTCCTGCCATCTATTGAACACTAAACTTACTACATGTCCAGTACATATTTGCATGTATTCTCTTTCTTTCGGGTTTAACCAACAATTTCGTACCGTTTTCATGCAATTCTTGACGTTAGCTTCCAATCCTCATCTCTTCTGATGTTCATTTAAGTACAAATTAGTTCCAAATTCAAAGAAAACACGAACGTAAACTCCACAATACTCTGCAACGCATGCGACTGCTGCAGCTTGACTGCTCTCCGAAGGAGTCGTTGCAACAGTTGCTAGCGACACCATGCGTCCGACGCGCAAACCAAACCGTCTTCACTGACTTTCGTTTTACGTGTCAATGCAGTGGCGCGTGCAGCAGTTGCTTGCGATCTTCGTATGCGACAATCGCACAAACGAAACTGCACCTTTAGTCGGTAGCGCGTCGGATCGATGGAAGTAGATAGTTTGGAAGTAATTTTCTCCGAAGTGTGGAATCCTTAAGAATTGTTCACTAGTAACTAGCATCACCACTTCAAAACTGGAACGCTAGAGGGGTTTTGCACTGTGTGTTTATGTTACATTAGTAAGATATCGGCTAATCTTTTTCTGTTTCCGCGGTAACCCTTGTCGGTCCCTGAGGCACACCAGTTGAGAAACACTATTCTGCCGTATCACTTCTTGTTAAACAAGTAAATGTGCAAGAATGAGCGGCAGATTGGTCCAATGTTGTAGATTTGTATAGTAGACAGACATATAGCCTCAGTGGTCAAGTCGGCAGCATTGTGGACTTTGAATCGACAATAAGGAGACACGGGGTTTCGAACTCAGTTACCGGATATCTTCACTGAAAATTTCCGAAGTTTTTCTACGTTTCACATGCAAATGGCGGGATGGTATCTCAAGTAAGGATCTCACCGCTACATTTCACATTCTTGATCTCGGAAGAATGACCTCGAGAGTCGAGAGACATAATTCTTCAAATGTAACTGATTGAAGCCACATATTGAAAACGATCAGATGAGACAGAAAAGTATATAATTTTAAATTCCTTTTGTTGGCATTTTCAAAACTTGTGCAAGTTACTACAATTTTGCTGCCTAACATAACGAAAGTAATATTGAAATCTTTGAAGAGTAGCGAGGAAATATACTACTAAAATAGCATTCAAACCTAGAAAGAAGATAAGCTGGATATTCAAGAGGTCCCAACTTATTTCAAGTGTGTACACGAATGACTTGGCTGTGGTAAAACTTGGTTTGAACATACCAAAAGATTTGCTAACTATGTTTGTAAAATATATATGACATATTACAGTGTTAAAGTTTTTCGGCAAGTTCCCCGGAAAAGTCCAATATTTTTTTTTTTTTTTTTTTTTTTTTTTTTTTAAGAATACGACTCGCTTAAACTGAATATTGTTAAATTGATACCAAGAAGAACATATATTTACGTGAGAAAACTTCTACAACAGAGAACCCTGTTGAAAGTTGTAATGCCAAAATTATGGAGATGAGCGTTAGGAGAGTTTTGCAGGGTTTTTATAAGTTTTTTTTTTTCAGTCACAAGTGTTTTAAAGTCAGAAGTTTGTGCTCTAGGATTTCTAGAGGAGGGTGTATTCTGACGAATCCTTCCTCTACAGAGAGGTACAAAATTTGTTAGACTGCAAGAAGAGTGAATGATCATATGAGGTTATGGGGTTGAATTTATACGGCTGAGCCATGAATGTTTGTTTTTCTTGAAAGCACTTTATTCGGTTAATCCGAAGTCAATGGTTACTAAAGAAACATACAAAATATAGAATTTTAACCGATTAGAATAAGGAAAAATGGTGAAAATAATTTACGTTGCCAAATTCAAGTGATATGAAAACATCAGTTGATTTATCTCAGAGAGCACAGTAAACCCACAGCAAGTTTTCAACAAGTTTGAGATTTTAAATCTCCAAGTTTGCAACAAGTTTCACATTGCAAGAATGCAAATTTGCTATATTCTTACAGCAAAGTTGTAAGTTGACATGCGACATCATTGCTCCAAACCTTTCACGTTAAACTTGCTACAAACATGTCTCCTTAAAACGTCGATGATCCAATATCAAACGGAAAAAAATAAGTGTTTGCAGTAGGTTCGAACCTATAATCTTAAGATTTGTTTGCTGTCCGTCACTCTAACCACTACTTCATGACTTATCTTCTGAAAGACTTACATTTTATTAATCCTTTTATGTAACGAAGACGGTTTCTGAAGTAAAGGCATGAATACAGTCTTAAATTCCAAACTAGGAAATATTATTGATCCTGTGTTAGAGCTATGAAGGCTGATTCGTTGAGTTTTCATAATCGGGTCATCTCAAAAGAATCATAATGATGTGTATCCTACTTTACTGTTCGGGTCGATGCCATATCTCAAACAAACTGTCTGCCATTTTCCCAGATAGCACGCTACTTTATATCAAGTTTGGACTAGCCTTGATTTTTTTCTTACAGTGATAAACTTCACGCACCTAGTTTGCTACAGAGTTGTTGCAAAATTGACAATAACAAACCTGCCGCATTAAATGGGGAAAACATCCATGGCGTTTGTTAGTAATCTGCTTAGCTACGTGAAGGATAAATTGCGGTACCAAAGTGCTTCTAACTATAGCTCTCAGCTACTAGTAAAGGTAGCGAGTTGGATTACTAACTCAAAAGCTTCGGTTTCATTAAAAACTATCTTCTTTTATTAATTAATTTACTTTTTTGTTCCTACTTTTTGTTTTTGCCTCTCCTTTCCTTCTTTTTGTATTTTTTAACATTTTACACAATTTTCAAAATTATACGCATTTCACGAAAATAAGTTATACAATTCAGGTTAGATAATTATGCAATACAAAGACCAGAAACGCAATATGTCATCGACACGAGCAGTAAAGTATACACATCACTATGATTTTCCTGAGGAGGCTCGCTTGTAAAAACACAATGAAGCCGAATTCGTAACTCTAAAACAGGATAAAATCATCTATATCAGTGTTGAATTGAAGCCTACACATGCCTTTACCTCATAAACAGTCTTGGTAACATAAAAGGACTAGTAAAATGTAGGATACACAGTGAACGGGACAAATTTTCAAAGCTCAAGAGCTTCCATTTTGTGCAAAGAGAGAAGTAAAACAATACAAGAGAAATAGAACACTAAAATAGTTTATTTGAATTTGAATTTGCATTTGTATGCTTTATCGTCATTGCAGCATAGTGCAAGTTGCCAAATCATCTTTTGATCACACCTCTGAACTTAAATATGCAAAGATGTGAACATGTTAGTATTTACCAGTAAGAGTGCGTGATAAACGTGGTAACAAGTTGGTATTTGCAAGCAAGAGTGCACGATAAACGTGGTAAAGATGTAAACAAGTTGGTATGTACAAGTAAGAGTGCACGATAAACGTGGTAAAGATGTGAACAAGTTGGTATTTGCAAGTAAGAATGCATGATAAACGTGGTAAAGATGTGAACAAGTTGGTATTTGCAAGTAAGA
>JAGDQP010008071.1:26715-64551 GCA_022664845.1 Lepisma saccharinum | reverse complement strand
TACCAATGTGTACCTTATGTTTCTTTTTCGACAGTAACGGAATTTTTACAGAACTTACAACACTATATTTGTATGAAGGCTTCACTTGCAACACAGTCAATCCCAATCTCACTTCTTGCAGGTGAATTATATAAGAAAGATGTTTCACTTCTAATGTTTTTTTCCCGAACAAACGGGCTATCAAGCTTCGAAATGTCAAAATGAGTAAGATCTTCTACACTGTCAGAAGACTAATATAATCTTTGAAAGTACTCCACAGACCATCCATTTCTTTAGAAGCTTTGTATACGGAAATATTTTCCTGGGTCACGATCTTTATAGCTTTCTTTAGCTTCTCTTGTTTATAAATATGTGGTTTCTTCTTCCCCGCACATTGGGTAGTATCACTACTGTGGTTGGTTTATATTTGAAGAAACATTAGCTGTAACAGTGAGAACGTTTCGTGAGATTAGGTTAATTATTACGAAACGAACATAACTTAATTTGTAATATCGTAATGTAGTCGAGTCGTAATTACGTTTTATGTACCGTAATTGAACGTATTAACACACATAAGCAAGGTATGTTCCTTTACATGTTTTGAGCGTGTATATAAGCATTCCAACAAATATATGAACTATACATGAAAAGATACATAAATCTATAATTCAGATATTTACTTCTCCACAACACATTGACTGGTTCGGAAGATGCACGCTGCACATATTCATTTAGCATACATCAGTTCACATGATTTTTACCCTTGAGCTTCATGACAGCGTTGTACAAGAAATCAATACATCACCTGTGATATGGAATAAGCAGTATTAAGTACGTAATCATTAATTCATCAATACTAGCCGACATTTTTATAGCATATTTATAAGTTACCTAGGTTACGATGACGTATCTCGCTATCTAAATTATATCGTTCAAAATAGCACATTTAGAACTCTGTCTTTGAACAAAAAAACGTCATGTTTTCATATGTATTAATCATAAAGTTCGCCACACATTAATCACCAATTGTGCCCAACCCCGCAAGAGAAGAGCTCGAAATCGTAAAGCTATGTCCAGTGTTTCTTCTAGAAGATTTTTTTTTCAGGGGGCTCGTGGCGACAAATGAAAATTATAAATAATGCATATTGACTCCAATGTGCTAAAATAAAAAATAACAATAATGTTATTTAATACTTCCTTACTTAACCTCTAAATAACATCAAGAATAGTTTATACAATGTGATTTTACAATATACGTATTTCAGTATACATATGAGTAACACAAGTGTTGAGACTAGTTCTTTCCGAGGGAAGGTTGAAAACCCTCGGGGGATTTGCCTCCCCGAAAGCTTGCCTGAAAGAAACACTGGGTATGTCTTGCTTATAGAAAACAGAACATATGTCTACATGAACTTACAATTGTTTTTACATTTGCTCATTATGTAGGAACAATATTTTGTATACTTACCTGTTTTATTTATTTCATTAACTTCAGCTAATGCATTTTTCCAGCTAATTCTTAACCTTTAATTTTTCCTATGAATTAGCTTCCTTTTCTTCTTCAGCTTCTTGTGTAAATGTTTCCATGCACTGCAAGATCTGACCTTCATAACAACAGACCAGTTGGCGTAGCATTCGGGAGGTCCTGGGATCGATCCCAGCGGCCGACCATCCTGACTAAGGTTTTCCCAGGGTTTTTCCTCAGTCACCCCAGGCAAATGCTGTTATGGCACCTTCAACATAGACCCTGGACGACACCTTCGCAAATCCTTTCCTCTCCCCTATCCTGGCCTGAGTCTTAGATGCCTAAAGGCCATAAATAAAATTAATAAAAACCACAGACCACTAGAACAGTCTCTCTCACACATAGTAAAACCTGTGGCAAAGCTAAATGCAACTATCAAGAGATTATCGACCTTCTCCCTATACTGAATATTGTGTTGTTTTGGGCTCAAAGTCAATCAGTAACTTCCAGAAAATGTTGAAATGTTATCCTTTTTTGCATTCTTTTCTTTAGTTCGCAATGGTTCGTGATGACCTCAAATCTTGCACCGTCACCGTAACTCATTTCCCGACGTCATACGATGATGAAATTTTGCACAGCGACGCAAGTCGAGTGACAATACAACATTCCATTGTTCGACAATACAACATTCCATTGTTACTATCATATATTTATATATATTAAAAGCATATTTTAATATATTTTAAAAAAATATGGACTTCTTTATCCTAAAATAAATACTAGCCTGCAACGATCTGTCCTTTGACTAGTTGCAGAACACTTCAGGATTTGGTCGACAAACTATCAGTTTGAGAAAAAGTATCCGAACACCGAAATAACTAAAAAAAAATTAATAAAAAACTTTTTAAAAACACACTTTTGTTAAACAATTCGTTCTAAAAAAAATAATTTTGTCTATGCATGAATAGAAAGAAAAGCATGGTGTGCGCCAATTGAAGAATTTATAAAGTGATTGTATATGACAGCGCGCCCCATGCTTTTCTTTTTAGTCATACTCAGGGGCGTAGGAGCCGGGGGGAAGAGGGGGCAGTTGCCCCCACGATTTTTGGTGGGGGGAAAGGTACATATTTTGCCCCCCCCCCATTATTTTATACCTGCATAAAAACAAAATTGGTTTGGTCTTTCATTGCAAAGCATTTTGTGTTTTGCCCACCATAATTTTATACCTAAATGAAAATAATAGTGGCTAGGGTTTTCACTTTCAAGGAATAACATATTTTGCCATATTCAAACACCATGATTTTATATGTAAAATAAAATCAAAATTTGCTTAGCTCTTAGTTTTAAATCTATTTATATTCTAGGTGGATTTTAAAATTACATGTTTAATTATTTTTACAGTAGCGTCATTTTTTAAAAAAAGTAAAGTGTTTTAAAATGGATATTTAACAGTTTTCGCTAACTTTCCAAGTTTTAAATGTTATTTTAGCGGTGAAAAATCATCGAAAGAAGCTAACGAGAAGATTTTAACTAGTAAATTGGAGTGTAGCTTGAAAGGTAATGACTTTTGTTAAATCTAATTTAGTATAGAAATCTCTACGATCGTGGGCGGCTGTTAGGGGGCAAGGTGCTATTACCCCGTCACTTTTTTGAATTGACCTTTAAATCTAAATGATTTTATATAAAAATATGAAGTTTATCTTTCTTGTCCCACCCCCTACTTTTACCCCTTGCCACCGCACTTTTATCCTTTAATCGCCGTCGTCGACACTGTCATTCAATTAAATCCCCTTAAGAAAACTAGAGCTCACACAAGGACAAGGCTTTGTAGCTGCTATGATTTTCTCAATACATTGCCAGTCATGGGCGCCCGTAGAATTTTTCCCAGAAGGCAAGATTTTTCAGGGGGGGCAAGACTCCATTAAAGTAGGTAGTTTTGTTTAGTCATTATTTTAGAGTTCTATTGGAATCTGAACGACTTGTTGATCGATATGAGCTTGTAAAGGTAAAAGTAAACTACAATAATCCGCTACAAACCGTTTTTTGATGTTTTAAACCCCATTTTATTTAGTTTCTACTGAAAATTTTACTCATCCGCCAAGAGGTCCTTTTTCGTTTTCCGCCTCACAATGTAGGTAGTGCCCATATATAAATTTTATGTATTGGTTATTTTCTCTGTATGTGTGTTTTGTAATGGATTAATACGCGTGTAAATATTTATGTTAGAACTTTATTTAAAAACTTGTCATTTTGTCAGGTTGTTGATTTTGGATATGATCTGTGACCAGACTAAGACAAGATAGTTGGAAAATAGATGAAGCCTTTAGCTCCAGTAGTAGTTTACGTGTTAATTATGTCTCAATTAAGTAGGCGTGAAAGTATATTTAGCGTAACCATCTTGGCTTGATTATAAAAGAGAGTAATGCTCAGTGTCATGAGTTCTGTTCCTAGTATAAATCATTTTTGAAACAAGTTTCAAAGCTAGAAAGCATTTCTGTCATCATCATCTCATAATTTTCCGGCTGGACAAAACAAACTTCTACAGACAGGCCAACCTAATTCGTATTTGGAATTAAGTAGTAATTAGTGAATAATGACCAAAAACTACAATAAATCATATCAACTACACTATGGATGGTGACCATTGGTGATGTATTATATTGCAATAAAAATAAAAATCAATTAATATTGTTTACTTGTTAATAATTCATAACCTGGAATAGTTAAAAATAAAAGTAACTCACACTCACTATTAGAAGAAAAAGAACAACACTTGTTGTCATCTTCAGTTTAAGGTGGAATATTAAGTCACATCAAAAGCGAAGTTTATTATAATCGCAAAGTTCAAGGATTACATTTAAGATATGTATATAAGTGCACCAAAGAGTCTGTGTGACAATTAGACATAAGTATCTTGGGCTATAATGCACAATAAATATCTAGTTTGGAATATACAACTATGTTGTTATGCTTATCGGCCATTTACGTAATGCATAGATATTTTTTGAGTATTGATACTTATTTACATACAACGATATCGTATTATCATCATCATAAGTACATATATAGACTCTCTTTTAAAATATGCAATAGTATAGAATAGATATCACTTTACTTTTCATACGTATAAACATATGCTACACTATTTTTTAACAATAGTGTCAATTGCATCAGTTATATATATATATATATATATATATATAACGAAGATACATTTATACTGTGTGGACTATGGTACTATGATTTATAATATTTTGCTATGATACCATCTTGACACTAAATAAATACTATATACCTCACAAAATATTTTTAATTTCATTTTTCTTTTTTCGCTCTGTGTTCTGTTTCGACTTCCAAAACTCAAAACATGATACTCCGCATTGAACATATGACACCGATATGTACATATCACATACACATATATACACCGTTTCTCTCTCTCCCCCAAACACACACACACACACACACATACATACACACATAGATACACACACATACACACACACATACATACATATATATATATATATATATTTGGGATGTCTGGATTGCCCCCCCCCAACCAAAATGTTGTTCCTACGCGCCTGGTCATGCTTAAACAAAATTATTAGTTAGTTTTTAGTACGAATTGTTTAAGAAAAAGTATGTTTTTAAAAAGGTTTTTATTATATTTTTAGAACATATATTACCCGGTTTCTAGGTAGGGAAATTTTGAAAAAGAGAGTATTAACCTACACCCAAATTCAGATATCTCTCGTGCCCTGGTTCAAGCTTTAACAGAACTTTGACAAAGAAAGGTTCCTGCCAGGATACACAACCAAATGTTGTCTTTATACATGAGCTGGGTAGCGACCATTCTTGTTCTTTTTTCCTGCGGCAATCCTTCATAAAACAGCTTTACTCATAACGTTGTCACAGTTTACACGACACAATGGAGGGGTATGCGCGAAGGAACGTCTATGTGGCATTTTATTAAAGTGGAGTTATTTACGAAATAAATGTATTTGATATGTCCTTGATATGTATTTTGCAATTGGTTCGACTATATTACATCAAATGAGCTCGCCATTCAGAAATTTCTTGAGGGACATGCACTACAAAAACCGTGGAATTAAAGTCCACGCTTCCTGTGAGTGTGTGCGCGCTTAAACATTGTGTTAGATTTATGGTGTCTACCATAATCTTGTTTTCTTTTAATTTGGAACTATTTTGTGCCAAATATGAACTTCAGCAGAGATGAGGATTGAAAGCTACATCAAGGATGAACGAAAATGCTATGAAATTGTTGGTAAAACCAGAAAGAAAGAGAATCATGCAAAATATTTAATGGGTCTGTAGTAAGTTTGGTGTTCAATAGATGGCAGCAGAGTTTCGAAATAGCTTGAAGTAGCATTCTTGTTTTACATTGAATGAAAGTTGAGTTTAATTTAAAATGCTGCTTATATTATTATTATAGTTGTTTGTAATTATGTCTTAAATACTGTCACTGTAAGAAATGTTGTTTAGAGAAAGATGTTAAACTTGCAATGCACGAAAAGAAAGCCATATACATTTATAGAGTATAGTAAGGCGACGCGCGCGAGCTAAATGCATAAAACAAACTATCCTACAGTCCTACACACTGTTTCCCTTGCACGCATTCGCTGAATGAGGTCCTTATCGCCAAAACGAAACTGTACCATGTTATTTGTAGGGTGGGAAAGGAGGGAAAATTCCCTGGTACCTCACTTATTTGTTTCTATGAAGGGAGGGAAAGCTTTTTTACAAAACAATTCTTTTGTACGTGCCTTTCATCTCACAATCAATTTATTTTGCGGACATTGATCAGAAGAATCTGAATTTAATTTTTAAGACCTTTAGGCAACTTTGACTCAGGCCGGATGGATGGTGATGGGATGAATTGGTGGATTGGAGGAAACGGGAGAACCCCGAGAAAACCCATGCACACGTTGTTTATCCACCACAAAGCCCACATGGCATGAGCAAGGTTTGAACCGACGACCCCAAGAACCCGAGGTGATTAAGCCACCGCAGCCCCGGACATTGATCAGGAACAATTGATTTTCAGGATACACAGATTGCATTAGTGCTGTCCAGGGAGACAATGTTGGAGTGCTCGATATAGACAATGTTGGAGTGCTCGATATACGTCTGAAGTTAGACACCAGAACAGTTAAACTCGATCATCCCAATGCAAATGGACCAAATTTTCAGTTCCAACTCAGTTTTTTTTACGCTTATAATCGCTGTATGACCATCTTTTATATGTATGTACTATTTTTAGAGCTATTAAACGGCACTAACGCATCAAATGCAGAGGCTACCATATTTCATTTGAAAGAGGTCAGATGCCTGTATAGTCTGGCCCTGATTTTCACGCCTATAAGTGGGCTCTTGGAATAATTTATAAACATACTTTTAAATGTGTGGGTTGTTTTTTACGTTTGACATGTGGAACATGTCTGCTATGCCTCTAGGAACATGCGAATTTTGCTTTTAAACATTTGTAACTTTTAATTTTGATATAGTTTGCATATGTTATTTTGGCTCTTTCTGATAGAAATTATCATCCATTCATTTTCTTTGTATGTTCAAATTACATTAGTGGTCTGGAATAGAAGGTATGTCTTACGGTATCTACAGGGTTTCTTACAGTCAGTGATTCCGCCAGACCCCGGCCCCTGTAAAGGGGGGGCGTGTCAGCCCCAAATCCTTGAACCTACCGCAATGTTAAAATGTTTATGGTCAAAAGTTGATAGACACAGTGCACAACTACCTACATCCTCCCAATTTTGATTTACACTCTCTCCAATCTGAAAATCCTGGCGGAATCCCTGATAAGAATGTATTCTAAACCAGGACGTTCAATGAGCCCCACCGAATCCGGCGCAAACAAAGCATGTGTGTTACACTTTTGACATTATCCTAGATGTGTTCTCAAAACTCTGCAGTTCCACTGGAAATCATGAGTATTTAATCTGACCATCAACTTTGGTCGCAATTTTGAAAGTGACTAAATGGATTTTCAAGCACCCGTCTATATATTCGAATTGCTCTGAAAAATATATAAAATCCAAAGATCACATCTATCTTGCTGTTGGATTTGTGGGAACTGAACTTTATAATGTTAGGTTCTTTTTACCACGTTTAAATTCCTTATTTATATCTGCACTCCCTCTTCTTCTTCTTCTCTCTCCTTTTTTTTCTCTCTCTCTCATTTCTCTGCCTCTGTCTAACAGACATCCATCGGTTTCAATTTTTCGATGTGTGTGTGTTTCAATTTCTCCCTCCATCAACTTACGTATATTGATTCGTCTCGCTTCTAATCTTTCATTTTATCGATACTAATACATGTCTATTTAAAAAAAAGAAAAAAAACGTGCTCATGATTTTTCATGATTTTAGTATGGGCGAGACGAAAGAAGGAGAAAGAGGGGATCTGTTTACCAGACACGATTATGTGATAAGAAGGTGCCATTTGGGTTGCCTAACTGCACGGCGTTCGCTGTCACAATTTTTTTTTGATGCGAGGTGTACATTTCGACAGTTTAAAATTGGAATTTAAAATTATATTTCCTTTCAAAAGAACTATAATTTGAAGATGTCCTGACATCTTTTAAAACTCATAACTTACTGGTATATTCTCGGGCCTTGAATTTCTGTCTCTTTAGTTTGTAGGTCCGTGAGTACCAAATGTTGGAAAATACTGCAATAGAGCAATATATATATATATAGTATCTTTGGAACTACTAGTGTCAGGAACGTGATTGATGTGTCGTCCTAAAGATCTCAGCAAGATGCGTTCAAACCCGTATCATTTATCCAGATTACAGGGGCGGTTACGAAGGAGGATTTTCAAGTTTTGAATAATATTTGTTGGAAGGTAGTTGAGGTGTGGTGGGAAAGATCTTTTTGAGATGAGTCAAACCTGTACAGATCATACACATTGTAGTGGCTGTTTCGGGGATGAGGGGTGTAGTTGATAATAGGTACTATTAGGGCTAGAAATGTGGTTGAGGTGTCGAAAGAAAGGTTTCGCCGTAATTTTTCTAACGGGACATTGATCATATAAATTGGATGCTCGTTACTGAACCCTGGCGGTAGCTTTTATGCACAACATGGGCGGATTTATGGGGGCATTGTCCCCCCCCCCTCAGTCGTTTCGGAATGACTTTAAATATTTCATTCGAAACGGTAGCTTTTAAAGTTATTGCCCCCCCCCCTCCCCCGAGTCTCTCTCCTAAATCCGCCCATGATGCAAAATTTCCCGTCTGGACTCCGCTTTCCTTACTTGTAAGTGAAATCAACTTTAATTTTTTTAATTACAAAAATATTTCCGTTTTAGTATAATTTCAAATTTATTGCAATTCACAAGCATTTAAAGTGTAAGAGTTTTTCATTTGCTTTTTACTTTGTTTGAAATACATCTGTTAACGATACTAAGCCCAAGAGATGGACCGAGAATTGTGAACTTTCAAAATTTTGATTATCAGTTTCATGTAAAATTATTAGCAATTTGTTTATATGTAAATTATTGTATCTTAATACCAATATGGTTCGCGAACGTTTCTGATTACAGTACTCTGCATTTTTGCAAGGGTATTCTTTACGATAACTTATAAATTGCTTAAACATCACCGACGAAGTAAAGTTTACTCCAGAGATGTCATAGCAACTTGAAAATCAGAAATCTTTCAGAATCTGTTTAATAATCTTTTTTTTATTATTATTGTTCAAAGTCATTCAGTGGTAAATGTAATGTTCTTGTTGAAATATGGCTTCTGATTTTTAAAAATGGAGGTGTATCGCAGGTGGGAGTACATAGAACATTTCCGTATATTTTACAGTATGGGACAGTGATTCCACCATATCTTTGTAAGGGATGTTACTCCCATATCCTCGAGAGCGCCCCCCAACTTAATTTTTTTTTACGGTCAAAATTCGATATAAAAAAACTATGCAAAACTTGACTTATACCCTCGAAATGTTAACTTTACACCCCAAAACATATTAGAATCCTGGTGGAATCCCTGGTGTGGGACGAAGTTTCGAGCCCAGCCCTTACATTCACAGTGACACGTACATTCCTTGTTGTTTTGGATGTGTTGTCTCTATGGCCAGTGTAGTGGAATAACATCTATATGTAGGGCCTATATAATTCACAATGTTTGGCGAGGCATAAGTCCAAGCCTCTCGATCACACCAGCTTATAACGAATACTTTTGTTGTTCTGCACTATTTTGTATTAGGAAATATCTTTGTTTCAAGCATATAAATGGCCAAAACAACCATAACTTAGATTTTATGCAAAGCGCGGGATGTCCATTAGCGGTACAGCAAAGTCAGATTTTGACCAGTTTTGGAAACTCATTATTCATTACAGGTTTAAAATCAAACTCTTGATTGACTGAATTGTTACTAACGTCCTAAGCAAGCTCGTGATCTTCTAAGGGCATGATTTATGGTGTTTGGTAAAGTGGGCTCCGAAACTCTCCTTCAATAGGCCTCAGTGGAAATTAAACCCATAACCACGAGCGCCGAAAGCAATCGCGGTCAACTCTAGGATACTCCGAGCGTGTGATCATAATTTCTGTTGGTTGTTTTATTTCAACTTGAGAGTGATTATTTACACTTCATGACCATAAGTTTGTAAGAATTTTTTGGTTCCATTTTTACTAATAATGAACGCGGGGGGTGCCCATTAATGAAATGATTTGTTTTAGTATTGGACACTATTCATTACAACTTAGAATTTGTATTTTTATGGCCACAAGGAATCTATGATTGAGGCCGGGATAGGGTAGGTGAAAGGAAGTGAGAAGGAGGCGGACAGGTCTAAGTTGAAGGTGCCATCAGGGCATTTGTCTTATATGACTGAGGGAAAAAAAATCTGTTAATAACCTCAGTAAGGATGATCGACCGACGGTTTCGAACTCAGGACCTTCGGAATGATAAGTCGGTGGAATTCCATTAAAGAATCAGATAATCGAAGAATAACATTGAACATATAATCTTGTTGAGTACTCATATTCGAAACATCAGCAATGATTATTTAAATTATTTTGAGTTAAACAGTATGTCCATTACTGGAACACCCAGGTTTTTCTGTGTCCATCACTGGTACAAAAACAATGTTAGATCAAAAACGTGATTTACTCTTAAATAGAGTGTATTAATGAAAGCAATTGGTAGAAATCAGCATTCTCATTTGGTCAAGAAATTTGAACTGTATTTGAGTTTAAAATGATGAAAAGTGTCCTTAAAGTGTTCTTTACTGCTGCGTTTACCTTAAACGATTTGTCATCCAAAACAAAATATAACAGATGCAAGTCGTGTCTGCAACACACATTTAGAATACGTGTCTCAGAAGACGGGAAATTTATTTCCTCCCTGGATGAATTTAAGTAGGTGCCCTCATCCCAGTGAGAACCAACTAATTTAGTACGGAACCCCTCCTGGATTACTGCATTTACAAGGAAGGTTTCCCAGCTGTAACAAACCGATTGCGATCATATGGCACAGATGTGTATAACATTGAAAGTAAGCGACACGTATTTTGTATACCTACAAAGGGCAATGTGTAAGGGGCCAAAGAGGGGTGTAAAAGTAGGCTGTGAAAACAATGTTGTTGAAATATTTCGAGAACCAGAAGAGATAGCGAAAGTTGATAAAACTACGAAATATCACACGACGACCAATGCAATGATACATCGCATTTATGGGGAAAACACAGGCCATATGAAGATGAACAAACTGACGGTAGTAAAACACCAAAATACCATATCTTATGGGCCTAATCGAATGTAACTTTGGGGGTGTAAAAAAGAAAACAAAATTAAGTATTCTTTCAAATGTAAAAAGAATTCGAAATAGAAGTCGATTGTGCTGAACACGGAGAAAAGACTATCTGTATCGGCATACAACCACCAACACATTACTTTATAACAGATTAAAGAATAACACAACATATTAATTTGAATTTAATGTCATTTATGGCCTTTAGGCAACTATAGCTCAGGCCGAAAACGCAACAAATCTAGAGGAAGTAGTCAAACACAAAGAGTATATGAGGTGGTGGATCCAGTCATAGAAAGAGCTGGGATTGAGATATACAGTCTGTCAGTATCCGGACGCTTTGTCACAATTACATTTTGGTGCCTGCTTCAAGACCAGCACAAATACATATAACTTAAAAGCTGACTACAGATGTCTCGTCTCACCTCGTCCCCGTTATTTGATACATTTTATCGAGGATAGTATAAGTGAATATGATTATGTATAAGTGTCTGGAGTTTTAGGATATCATGGAGATTTTTATCAAGCGGCGCAGAACCACCGCTTCAGATGGACTGTGAAGATATTTCTTCCACGTTCTAAATCCATGTACATCTAGTTGTGTTATATCAGTCGTATTCTTAGGTGTAATCAAAATGTTAAACAGCTTGTTCGAAGAAGTGATAGTTTGCAGATCTACGTTCTCTCCAGCCCATGACTCAACTTACAATAGACTGTTGCCATTAATGTATAGAACATACACAGGGTTGAATCATGTGGGGATATCATAATTAATGAAAAAAAAAAAGGATGTTATTTTCGAATCCAGCGCCCCATAAAACACAAGGAACAGAAATTGCAAGTCATTTAATTTTACAGGCCTGTGGAATCTTTCCGTGATAACCCGATTAGAAAATCTTAAAGATATACACAGGAAATGATTGATATGAAACGGTAAAACCCCACTTTTTATTATGTATAATTATTGGTTAAGCTGTATAAGAGATAGGCCACCCAAATTACACATAAGAGTAGCGTAGTTCACCGTCGAGAATAATTTCAAATAAAAATCCTTACTTTTAACAGGTTTGGCTATAACAATTAAATTAGCTACGACAAGTATTTCTAAGTTTACATTGTAAGCTCAGAGCTGACTCAATGATAAACTAATGAAGTACATATGTCGTGAATATTTTAACGTTAATTTACAAGATTACTATGGATATCGGAAGTGGGCAAAAATAATAGTGGAAAACCAAGTGGAATGTGTTGAATTTCACAGAATTGAAGATATTATAAAAATATCATAATACAGGATTGTACCATAATCAGATTTAAAACGACCGAAAAAATCAATTTTCATAGAATCAAAATCTGAAGTCTGTTTCCCTCAGCTGTTTGGTTGAAGGACTGGTGTGTTATAAAGAAAAATATGAAATTAAAAAGGACAGAAAAAGACGTCCTTTTGAGTCCTTTAAAAATTAAAACGCCTTTAAATAAGTACACAAAAAGTGTAAATCGAAATTTAATTTCAAGAAAACTTTAAAAATGGACTGGAATGTTTAAAGTTAATATTTTGATAAAAAAAAATACTCTTGATATGCAGAAAGGAACACCTCTTAAACTATCAACACTTTTTATAGTATTAAGCGAGAAATCGGTTGATAGAGTAGGTTATATTATTTCAATGATAAAAAAAAATGAAAGTAATACGCTAAAGGGATCGGAAAAAATGCAGTATTTAAGGACAGAGTTTTAAGAAAAGAAAACTGAAATTTCAGGAGAATATTCGTTACATATCTCCAAGGTCAGTTTCACGGAAAACGTTGATTCAACATTACTCAAGCAGACGACATACATAAACATACGCACGTGTACTATTTTCATGTTCTTGTTGTTCTTATATTTAAAGATAATAACCTATAATTATCCACTTTCTTTTGTCTACATACGCTTTAATGTTTTTAGTAATCCTTTCTCCTTTCTTCATACTGTCTTATTCAGCTACTTGTCCAAACTGCTATCATTACTAATTCCTAGTCATTACTTAGAAAAGTGAAAACACTTTGTTTGTTTCTTTTTTTTTTAAGAAGAAAAGACAACACCAATATGTCCTTGTGACTACTTTAGAGACAAGATTATACTGCTCTTCAGCTTCTTTTGAGATTGGATTAACTCGATCGGAAACACAACATTTGAAAAAGTGTTTTTTTTTTAATGCTATTCTAAAGTTTAAAGTGTGGAATTAGAGTATATCGACATGCTAGTGCAGAAAAGTGATATGCCCATTTTTGGTATAAAAAAAACATTATCAGATAATTTTGGTAAAAAACGATAGTATCAGACATACTTTTTCAAATGGGTACTAGAGTGACCTAAAATACTAAGTTTTTATACCCAAGTTGTTTCTTTCTTTCCTGAAAAACTAGAAAATCAGGACATATCACTTTTGTGAACTAACACGTGCATTTATTCAAATATAATTTTTCATTTTTATCACAAAATTCAAATGTGGATATAATGTGGGCAAATTTAGGAGAAAGATCCTTGAGGGGGGGGTGCTAAAGGGAGACACTGATGGGGGGGGGCAATTACTTTAAAAGCTATATTTTAGAATGGAACATGTAATGTCATTCCAAAATGACTGGGGGGCAATGCCCCCATGCCCCCTCCATAAATTCGCCCATGCGCTTATACGCTACATTTTATTACAAAAGCCTCACAACTCTATCAACACCTTTTTCAAGTAACCATTACTCAAACAGACCATCAGTCATTGAAGATTTGCCGGATTCTATCAAATACTGGTGCCCAGGAGATAATTACACAAATTTTGAGGCAGAAATGTCTCTGAGTGTGGAATCATTATCCTTGATAGACAAATGGGCAAATGCGTCAATCCTGGAGAATTAAAAACGTTTTCCAATATGATCATTTCCGTTAGCTTTGACTTGGCTCTCGTATTTACTATTCCTACACTAAAACTCTTCTTGAATGTAACAGTCACGCACTTCAAGACAAAGAGAAACACTTTCAGCGAGGTGTTTGTTTATAAATGTCAGTGCTTTCTTCCTGGCTTGATCAAGTTTCATAAATTCATTAACAGATATCAGTCTAAGCAATAGTTTCCTTTCTTTAAGCTGTAGCTAAACGTAACTCTCTGATTAGTTTAGTGTATTACCAATTAGTCTGGGTCTGCTCACATGAACTACCCAACCAACGGCTAGAATTTACAAGACTCTTCCAGTAAAGTAGGAATTGCATCGAAGACATCTGTCACTGGTTATTTATTTTTGTAGTTTGTTTTAGCCCTGTGAAACTGGTGAGCTGCAACAAGTTCAGTGTTATTACTTCGTTTAGCGTCAAGATAGCGTAGTGTCTTAGCGAAAAAACCGTGACCGACTGGTTTTAAAGCGACAGATTTTGCATAGTTCTTCTATTCCGTCAGTACAATCAATTTGTAGGGAGGTGCCCGATTTTAAGGTCCGGCATCTTGAAATACGACGCCATCTTTATTTTCTTCAAGTTTTCTCCCGACTTTTCTTCAAAAATCGCTGATTATTTTCCCCAATGGTTAAGTTTACAGCAAGACGTGTTCAATTATCTTATTTACCATTACATTGCCTACAATTTGAGCCCAATACCGCTTTTGTAGCTTTCATAGTTTTCGAGATACAAGCTTTCAAAACTTGATTTTTGTTTTTGTAAATTTTCAACTCTTCTTCAAAAACCACTGATTATCTCCTCAATCGGTAGAGTTTACAATAAGTGTTCGATTAAGTTTTATTTAAAATTAAATTTCCTACAATTTGAGTACAATACCGCTTTTGTATCTTTAAAGTTTTACGTGATATAAGGTTTTAAAGGTTAGACTTTTTATAGATTGCGATATTATCGTTATTTTTTGTCGCTGCTTGCCAAATAGCTTCCTAGTGTTTTTGTGTATGGTAATAACTATTTAAATCAAGAACTATGCAAAATCTTCCGCTTGAATCAATCCGAACCGCACGCGACCGCTGCTTTCGCTCAGACGAGATCAACAGATCAACTGAGGCTCCGATAGGTGATCATGGGATATCATACCCCATGTTCCTCCCACCGAAATCCCATTGGCTGTGGGTCCCTTCAGGTTGAGTTCGGAACGGACGGCGTGAAGATCGATCCGTTTTATTATTTGCTGCCAATACATGACATAGTGCAAAATTATTGACACAGGTATACAAATAGTGAGTAATAGGTATCAGATAGTTTACGTGGCAAATACGTCGATTCATAGAATACACTACAGCAATGTTGTCGGACATAATAAGCACTTATTTATGATACATGAGAAGGGCCGCCACAGCTGCGTCAAGAAACTCGCTGACAAGGATAGGATATGCTTGAGAGAAACGGGCCACAAAATGTTCGGTACCATCTTCCAACATAACTGCAATGGACCTAGGGGTACCATCCTAAAACACGGTAGTACGAACAAAGTCGGGTTGAAACAAATCACAAGGCACTGATAAAGTTCTGTTAAGTTGAAACATAGTCCACTCAGGAAAGAAATTTTCGGTGAGAGCAGACAGTAGCGGAAAGCTCAACGATGTAAGCGGATCGGCCGCGTAAAGCTCAACGATGTAGCGGAAAGCTCAACTGATGTAGCCAGCGATGACTGTTCGAAGACGAGAAGAGGCTACCGAAAATAGCATTGGGGTAAAGCGCAAATATGAAGATACTTAGGCAAAATAGATACTGATACTGACATTTAACTCCTAGGTAAACGAGTTCCTTGGTAGACACTAATACACTTTTCTTAATATTAACTGCAAGCGTAGAGTTGCATAGTATGAACACTGCGTGATTTACTTGTGACACTGAGCCGTAAAGAAGCATGTCATCAAGATATGTGCACACATCACTGAGGATGAAGTTTAATTCTTTTCGCATGGCCGTTTGCAATAATAGTGGCGATAATGTCCATCCCATTGGTAAGTTTTAATAACGAAAATATCTCTTGCCACATTTAATACTAAAGAATTGACGTATATAAGCGGCCAAGGAACTGTGGTAGAAACCGTCTGTGAGGTCAATTATGGCACAAACGGTTTCTGTTGACACTTGGTTCATCAAGTCCATGACGCGTGATAAGTGAACGGGAGGGGAAGAATAACATGAGGTCCAATCATGGCAGTCGTATATTACCCTTCCGCTGCCGTCTGGTTTCTCGACCACGAAAACATGAAAGGGGTTCACTATTAAGTGGGGAGGAACTTCTAAGATGTATGCTGACGACATGTCCTCAAGAATTGGTAAGAGCACACGAGGAGTGCCACGCATAGCAAAGGGGCAGTTATCCGGTGGAGGATGATATAAAAGCAATGCGGTGACCAATTCTCCAGGGGGCGAAAAATGCTTCAATATCTCAGGATGAAGAGACTTCGGCAAACTCTAGAACTGGGGAACGGAAGCGTCCCAATCTTCAGAATTTCCTGGCGTCCCTGGTTCATCTTCTTCAAAGGGAGGAGCTTCTTCTGGATGGTCCACATCAGGTGCAGGTTGGATTTCGCTGAGATCTTGAATGAGTTGTATCCAGAATTCCCAATCATCGGGTAATACGTTCCAGGGTTGCTGGATTCCAAGGTCGCGAAGAACATCGACGTTGCGAGCCTGGGCCAAACAAGAACATCAAACGGAGGTCGTCTGGAGGTCACTGTAAATCTTCTTGGTGAAGGTCATGTTCAAGTAGAAGGTCGGCGAAAGGATCTGGGAGTTGCATCGGCGGCTCGGGAATGGGTCTTCGTACTGGACCGGGTCGTCGAAAGGACCCACCCAAAAGTTAACTGGATTATGAAGAGGTTGAGGACCGAGTCTTGCGGAGCTTTTCCTTCTTCGTCTTCTTTGTCGAATTTGTCTCCGTTCACGAGCAAATAGATGAGTAGAATGGACCACAATCACACAGTGTCTATACTATGTAACTCTACACTTGCAGTTAATATTAAGAAAGTGTATTAGTGCCTACCAAGGAACTCGTTTACCTAGGAGTTAAAGTGTCAACAATAACTATATCAGTGTCTATTTTGCCTAAGTATCTTCATATTTTGCGCTTTGCCCCAACGCTATTTTCGGCAGCCTCTTCCCGTCCTCGAACAGTCATCGCTGGCTCCGTTAGTTGGTCTAATCCGCTTACATCGTTGAGCTTGCTGCTAGTGTCTGCTCTCACCGAAAATATCTTCCCTCAGTAGACAATGCTTCAACTTAAGAAACATTTAACAGTGCCTTGTGATTTGTTTCAACCCGACTTTACCCGTATTACTGTGTTTGTGGATGACACCCCCAATGGCCATCGCAGTTGTGTTGGAAGATGGTACCGAAGTTTTTGTGGCTTGCTTCTCTCAAGCATATCCTATCTTTGTCACCGAGTTCCTTACATCAGCGGTGGTGGCCCTTCTCATGTATCGTAAATAAATGCTTATTATGTCCGACAACATTGCTGTAGTGTATTCTATGAATCGACGTGACGTGGCATTCTGCCATGTAAACTACCTGACACCTATTGTCCACTATTTGCATACTTCTGTAAATAATTTTGTACTATGTCATGTATTGTTAGCAAATAATAAAGCGGATCGAGCTTTACGCCGTCCGTTGCGGACGCAACCTGAAGGAACCCACAGCCACGGTTCGGAACCACATCCGCATTCAGAAAACTTCACAGAGTATATTGAACAAAAACCAACAAACTAGCGGTATTACAGATTCATATAGCAACCTATAAAATGTCAAGATTTTGAAAGCTTGTATCTCGCAAACTATGAAAGTTACAAAAGCGTTATTGGGCTTAAATTGTAGGAAATTCAATGGTAAATAAAATATTTGAGCACCTTTTGCTGTAAACTGAACTATTGGAGGAGAAAATCGACGATTTTTGAAGAGAAGTCGAAAAACGTTGAAGAAATTTAAAATGGCGTCGTAATTCAAGATGGCGGATCCGAAAATCGGACACCTCCCTACAGATTGATTGTATTTAGGGTATAGAAGAACTATGCACAATCTGTCGCTTTAATCCAACATGTCACGATTCTGACTAATATTTGCTCTAGGCAACCACACTATTTTTTCGAAGACCAGACCCATCCTAGATTTGAATTGAATTTAGTTTAAGGCCTTTAGGCAACTATGGCTCAGGCCTCCTAGATTTGAAGACCCATTTGATGACTGTTATTTCACATACCATACTTACCTTGTTTTCACACATATTAACAAATATGCATGCGGTGTAACAATTTCGCTTGGACCTGGTATGGGTTTTCATCTTTCACCCGGCCGCTTGGTAGAGGATCTTTTTTTTTAACAATTATATTTTTCCGAAATGTTTAATACTTTCTAGAAATATTATCTTTCAGTAATTTCATTTAACAACGTGTGATGGATTGGGAGTATAAATGTGAGTTATTCTAATGGTAGTTACGAAAAGTGAAGACGATATCAGCGATATTTGATGTAGCCTGTCAAGGAAATTAGGGAAAAGTCAAGGAATTTGAAATTTGAAAACCAGTACCAAACCTGGAAAAGCAATGAAGTCGTCAATTTGTATGTTCAGTATTGAATATTTGGTATTCCACAGTGATTATGCATATCTCACCAGGCCTATCCCCCAAAAAATATGTGGCTATGGTGTTTCCGCACAACACGACGGTACAAACTGACAACAGTGTATAGACACGTAGCGTTACCTGTTGTGGAACAATGACATACGCCAAACGTGTTTCGTTCACATGTCTCCACATAAAGAATATAAGACGCCTTATACTGGCTAGTATATATTTCTTCTGTTTCACCTTTACTGTAAAGATAATTGATAGATGGCACCATCAAATATTTAAGATTGCGCACGCTTGTGATAATTTCGATATTTTTTCAAGTTCTCTGACCAGATAGTCAGTAGGTTTGGACATAAGATTACGAGAGTGGGAATAAATTATAGGTATTAGATATAACGTTAACTTCGGTAAACTTTCCGTCACGATTATCCATCACGTTCTAGTTAAAATCCACAATCACAAACATCCGCGCCCCAGCCGGAATTCGAACCCGGGAACTTCGAGTCTCTGGTTTAGAACCTTACCTCACGTGGTCGGCATATAACGTTAACAATAAAGACTTATATCAATCATATTGTTAACAGCAAACCATGGAGACGATTAGTTAAAATAACATTATAGACTTAAATCATTACTCGATGATAAGCAAATTTGGTTTCTAATACGCGTACGGTTGATTTTGACATGGTGCTATTTAAGAATGATGTAGCTCTGGTTGTCGGACTTTATCCTTGTGCCTGACGTTTCACGCCAGCAATTGTTCAAGGTTATACAGTGTTGGATAGGGACTTTTAAGGGTTCTAGTGAATGAACAATTAGTATAAGCTCTTGGCGGCGAAAGATAGGCGAAAAAGGCCTATCCGGAGCCCTCAGGCATTCTGAGAACACACCGAACCATTTGATTGGACTTGTGTCAAAAGTACACCATGTTTGAAAGGGGTCGTTGATTCGTTTTCAGCCTATATTGTAGTGCTAATAAAATAAGATGAGAGAGAGAGAGAGCGATTCAGAGATTCGCGTACATACAGTCGACCTAATGCTGTGTGATTCAGTTGGTTCTCCGGCGTAAGATCGTACGGTACAAACGATCTTGTGTCCCTCTACCAACTTTAAAACAACTAGAGGTCCTCGCAGATGGTGGAGACCTTGAAGTGGTTGTGAGGCTTTCAACTAACATCCACCTGTACCACAAATACCAAAATAACCTGCCACGTTGGACAGAAATAACACTGATTACTGGATTGCTTACGGGTGTTAAACCTCGCAGTTGTTTTTCTTGGGTACCGGAGAATATTCATACCGAATTTGGTGAAGATGAGTTGAATGGTATAAGAACCACTGACAACTATTTAGTTTCATAATAAGATGGCAACACTGTAAACTGGGTTGCTTGGGCGCTGTTGAAGCGAACCCCACGGTTGTGTTTATAAGGTGTCGATAAATAGTCAGGATAAATTTAGTGCAGATACTTTGAACGGTATGGAAACTTCTGAGGATTTTTCTTATAACAGGTTGGCAACACTGACAAAGGAGTTATTATGAGGGACTTGAAAATCCCACAGTTGTCATTCTATTATGGCAAGGCATATTCGTGCCAAGTTTGGTAGAGACACGTTGTCGAAGGAGGAAGCCTTGGTCAAACAAACATATACACATGCATATTTTCAGTATCATATCAGAGGGGTCTAATGGGTACAAAGGTACTTATGGTCAGTTACTTTTGTAAATCATTCGAGAGACGACACGGGTCCAAGCCTCGCTCACACCGACTAGACGGACTAAGGTTCTACAGTGTTTTCTTCAACCTCACCACGCGAATGTCGAGATGGTATTGTTGTGTGGGCGAGTCTCAATGAGTTGAACAAAGCTAAATAGAAACTGCTGCCAATCTTGGTTTGCTTCGATGTTACACACAAGTGACGTCCCACGGCGAGCACTTGAAAAGGAGCACGACGGTTTTCGGACTGACACGGAGACGAATACTGAGATGGTTTGAAATATCTGATTAGCTTGAGTATGGAGATTCTTCTTAGATAAAGACATAAATTAATTCAGGCGCCAGTCAGTAATTATTAAATACATAAACTTGCTCCTACCAAGATAGGCAACCACCTACACCCACACACAAAATACCTAACCGGTCCAGATGAATGCTCATTGAAGTTCATATAAAAGTGAAGTAGAGAAGCTTCCTGCAAAGCAATACATGATAATTTTTTACTCATTCAACATTAAAATTAGAGGTCTTGAGGATTTTTAATCATTACAATTAGAAATTAAATTCAATATTTTCTAGAGAAGAACACTCGCTTTATTTCCTGTTAATAGTGGAGTTTCTCTAATTTCGTATAACTCTGCTCTATCGTTGAATCCTTTGAGCCTTCGTAAGTTTGAAAGATTTCCTCCCAAAGAACTCCAAGCACGCGCCTCCACCCTCGATAGGACGAGCAGTCCTATATAGCAATTCGACTATCCTGGAACCATATAGGTTCGAGACTAATAAGTGTCAGAAACCCTTGTTAGAACTAAGAACCAAGACCGAGAGCAGGTCTCAGTAGCCTAATCATGAAGTTACTTGAAATATTAATATTTGAATATTGTATTCTTTCAGCTTGCCTGTACGGAGAAAAATTGAGAATGCTTCGGCACAACTACCAATCCAGAGCCTACTAGGTTAGCATGCGCAAGACTGAAAAAGTACACTCTGATTCACAAAAAATGAACGTACTTAGCCACAAAACAAAGGCTATATCCTAGTTAGATCTTATGAAAAATAGTCAGAAAATAATATCTAAGAAAAAAAAATGATCAATTCTTTGAATTATTAGATTAGCAAAGTTGGTATCTCTAATTCCTATGAATTGTTCCTCTCTTCATGGGTTTTTCTGGTACGTAGGGAGTGATAATTTACTAATTTACACTTTGTCTGCCGTTGACGAACAGTTAACGAGCGTTCAAAACACGTGACAGAAGGGGATGATTCTTATGACGATTGTTACGCAAATAGCTTTGAGGACCGAGCAAGTACACAAAACTCCCTTCCCCTATTTTCTCCAGAGTAATTGCTACCTATGCTAGTATCAAATTGAGTGATTTCGCTGAAAATAATGAATTCTTATTTCAGAGGCAATGTAAATTAAAGCAGTGCGATAAAAAAAACGAACAAAACGTACTATCGCAAGTTACGAGACCCTCTCGTTGTTAGTTGTAATTTCCCGAAGTATGAAAAGAAAATATTTACGTGAAGGTATTGCAAAAATCAATGCGGACGTAATTACTTAATTTCGGGATTGAACTTGTGAGCCCCTCCTAAAAGACATACTCAGTACACTCATATAGCTACCCATCTACTATGTGGAACTGATGTCTGCTCTCTCTCTCTCTCTGGACTTCTACGTGAGAGGCATTCATCGCTGCTTTAACAGAACAACGAGATTGAAGGCTACTGCTCGACTAAAGTTCTGAACTGACCATACGACTATGCACACTAGACGCTAAAAGGTATGTATACGAGGTTCAAATTCTCCCACCTCCAAGCTCGCAACAAAGCAATGTCCGACCGATTTTTCTACTGGCCCAGGTAGAGAGAAGGACAGTAACTAAAAGGCTACCGAAGCACAAGAAAACGAGCTTGGAGTAAAGAAAGGTTGCAGCCAAAAAAAATAGCAGCGCGCGGAATCTATTCTCTTGGAATTTTCTCTAAGATAAAAATGAAGAAAGGAATACAATAAAAATTAGCAAAAAATATACAAGGAGGCTTCTCAGCTCGAGGTCGTGAAGACACAACATTATCTTCAATAGGGACCACCTGACCGCTACGTTCCCTATTCGTTCTCCCATGGCCATAGCAAACTGACAATCTGTTGCTGTAGCTGTAAGGGTCTATACACACATGGTCACTGCAATGGCTTACCCAAGCCACAGCCACAGACCACTGTAATAGTCCACCCAATTGAACGGCTTGGCTATAGTCTCCTATTCTTGCCACTGCAATGGCTCGGTTTGAAAGCTACAATTTTAAAGCATGTATTGCTGAAGGTGGTCTGTGGCGCGTCACCGCCACAAAAATTAGCCGTGTCTGTACAGACCCTTCGACGCTTCAAATGCAAGAAATACAAAGTTTCTGTGTTCTCTTACTGTCTGCTTTCTACTGATCGTTAACAAAATACGGTTTATTGTGTTAAATGTAATACTTGTAACAAAGCATTCCATACTTGCATGACATAAGATATTGCTGGTCAGTGTAATAAATTCAGCCCCTTGTCTCTATTATGGAGTTTTGTGTGACATGCTTGTGTACGATGCTGTTTATTAAATTGTTTACTCTTATTGGTGCACCATATAAATTGATCAAAGCTTCAAGCAATTTGAATACATTATTCGTCCGTGCAGAGACAATAACATGTTTGCGGCATTTGAATCCACAATATGAATTTCATCTGCATAACAATGTGTTGTCCCAACTACAGTCATCATTATATACTTCGTCCACTGCCTTTAATTTGTTCATGTGAATTTCTTGCATGCGTGGACTCAAACTACACACTCACATGCAGGGGGAGAAGTCAGAGATGGAGGAGAAAGAGAGAGAGAGAGAAAGTAGATGGAAATAGTGAAACAGAACACGAAATTATGAAAAGAATGAAAAATACAATGAGCATAAGATTTGAATTAACTGTTGCCGTCAATCTATCTTGTAACAAGAGAGCCCTTCTAAGGTTAGCTCTTTATGTACGTTAGATTATGCCCAGGCTATATTCGCTCTAAAAACTTGGGAACCTACTATAGTAGAACCTCGTTAATCCGTTACCTTCGGAAATGAGGGCGTGGTATGAATTCAAATAAAGTCGGATTATCAGAGGAGCAAAAATATTTAATATATTACAGTAAAGTGTAAAAGAATCCATTTGATATTTAAGAAAAATTAGGAAAAATACAAAAAACAAACTGCTCACCGTATCAAAAATTCACTGCTTTAACAATAAATAGTAGTAAAGTAAATCACGAGAACGCACTGGTTAAGCGTGACGCTAACTGACTGAACAATATAAAGTAGTATTTCAAGGACAAGTGCAGAAATCCGAATAAACGTAACTTTCTAGTACCAGAGCTGAAACGGATCACCGGGTCGAGTTTTGGACCTGGTCACCTGTTCTAGGCTTGGTACTGCGGATTGACCCGATTTTGGCCCGGTGATCTGGAGATTCAAGTATAGAGTTTCATTAATTCTTTGCTGTTGCGTTTGAACCGTGTTTTGTTTTAGGGATGACTGGGTTCGGTGGTGTCGATGGCGGATCCAAAGTGGGGCCACGGGAAGCACGCGCCCTCTAAAGTAAAATAATTTATTTTTATAGCATTATTCGAAGAATTTATGTCAGAAAAGGATTCGATCTCTTTCCGGACAAATCTAATTTATCTAAAAAAAATAACAATTTTAGGATACCGGTGTCATATTCCATGATAACATTTGGCAATATGTTAAAATTACTTTCAAGGTAAAGTGTTTGCTTGAGAATTGGTGCAAATTTCAGAATATACTTCCTGCATCAATTTTCACTGAGCTATTTAGTTTGACAACACCCACCCACAAAAGAGAGTTGGACTATTTTACAGCACCTCAAAAAATCCAGACCTTGGCACTGAAATTGCGAGAGAAAAAAAAAAGTGAATTTAGTTCCACATTGATTGAAACAACTGAATTTGTGCAACACATACAGACAGAACTCACGAAAGCAAATTACAGTGCTGGAATCGAAAGTTTTCTCCCAGCTAAGAGAATACCTAATAAATAATCAACTCTACAAATTGGTGAAACATCCATCGACGAAGAAAAAACTATTTCGTCTTCGCCATCAAAATGGTTTGAAATAAATGTTTTTGAATGACATCATTGACACCGCAGTTCAGCAAATGAATTCCCGTTTTGTTTCGAATGAAGCTCTTATGAAAGACATTGCTTGGCTACATCCATCACAATTTAAATAAATCAATTTGTTGCAAAAGTTACTTGTAGACGCTAGCTAGCGTGCAAAGTGAAGAAAGAAAATATTCGAAAAGAACTGCTTCAGTTTTCTCGACATTATGGCGACTACAATAAGTCATTACTAAGATTTAAAGATATCGATACCACCAAAGAAACAAACCAGGGCAAATCTAGAGGAGAGGATATAGAATCTGAAGGATCCGATGAAGAGAGCGAGTCAAGGAGAAAAGCCAGGATGACACAGATGATGAAGAACTGCTATGTAAAGTCGGAAGAAAGTCCAAAAGATGCCTGTCGTGCGCGTTAGAATTACTTTGTGAACTAAATCTCTACGGTCCAATGTATCCATCTTTGTACGTGGCGTACAAATATATTTTAACTTTTCCATGCACTCAAGTATCTTGCGAAAGAATTTTCTCCATCATGAAGGTAATCAAAATTCGATTACGATCTTCCCTTGGACAAGATTTGTTAGAAGACTTCGTTCTCTTTTACGTTGAAAGATCATTTAATGTTGATTATGACAAAATTATTGAAGGAATTGCATCTACTTGAAAGGAGTTAGGACATTATTTAAGTTACCAACAACCAACAAAGAAAACAATAAAAATGATAGTAACTTAAGCAAACTACAAAGTGCATTTGTGTTGTGATGATATAAACATTTTCACATCTTGTTCTCCTGTCTAAGACGCATCTAAATGTTCCTGTTTTTAGGTAGATTTCGAAGAAAAATATACCTATTGAGATAGATACGATATGAATGTATATATATATATATATATATATATATATATATATATATATTATTATATATATATATATTAACACGCTAGCGGCCATAATTTTGAAGATATTTGAACCAAATTTTTATATGTTGTTTCTAGGCTTAACAGCTCGGTTAAGTTCGTTAATGAGCACAATCGGTGGCCATCTTGGATCCAAAATGGCCGCCGAACCCATCGTTGTATAGAATACACAGCCTAAACGGCTGCAGCTAGAAATATCAAATTTGGTAACACTATACATTATCATTTGTATGTTACTAAAATATTACATGATTTATCCAAAGACGCCATCTTGGTTCCAAAACGGAGGACCTAAAAATCCATTTTCCACACCGTTTGAGCTAGAGATACGAAATTTGGCATAAAGGTATATTATGATGAGTAGTTTAGGGAAATATTACAACATTTGGGAAAAGTCGCCATCTTGGATCCAAAATGACCGCCCAAAATCCCATTTTGCACACCGTTTGAGCTGGATAAATGAAATTTTACTTGAAGTGGTACTATCACAAGTAGGTCACGACAAAATAAGAAAACTTTCAAAATGTCGTCAACTTGGATCCAAAATGGCCGCCCCAAAAACCCAATTTCCAAATCATTGAAGGTAGAGAAACGAAATTTTCAATGAAGGTGTATGACCAAGAGTAGGTTACAATAAATGGGGCAAATCTTCCCTTTGGGGGCGCAGCCAACCGTTTGAGGGTGAAGATGTACTCCGTGGTGGTGTAGTGCTGCAGGGAGATTTTGGTTAAGATAAAGGAGGCACATCCTCTCAAAAGCACTGAAGTTGTGGGGTGAGCCCCGGCTCCCAGCGAAACTTCGAAATCTACCTCAGCCTGTAGGCCTACCTAAAGGGATTTTTTGGAATTGTTATCGTTGTAGTGAACTTTATTAAAAAATATATTATAAAAATTGTTATTATGGTAATTATGGTGTTATATGAAAAGAGCGATAGAGCTAAAAAGTAGGGGAAATGTATTATTGAAGAATATGTCATGCATACTATCGGTCTACAAGCAATCACAATTTTCTTTCAGACTTAGATATTTTAATAACTTCATGATTATCTCATCGCTTGGGTAGTTAAAGTTAGTAAAGCCTATGTTCAAGCTGTTATGACTATAGAAAACAAGTTTGAAGGGTAACAATGGGTAGTAACCCATTGTAATAGAAATGTGTAGAAACGCAAAAGCCCAGCAATGTCAATGAGGTTTGAATATTGATTAACTCATCTCGTAAATATACCCATAGATTTCTTTAGTCGAAATTTTTGTTTAAGTTTCCTTCCAATCCTGAACTTTTCTTAGCAATGAAGAAACTACAGCATATGCATTGTGGCAGAAAAGGTGAAAATAAACTTATAGTTCTACTGAAAGTAAGATTTCAGGTTTGTTCAAGAAACCGAAAAATATGACAGATTGGCTAGATTCAACAATGTCAATCAAGATTAGAAATCTTTGTAAAATAATTAATATGACGAGATTTATGCTGCTACAGAACCTTGTTGTTAACGTATGTTCAGAGACACAAAATAGTTTTTAGCTGACCTTGCTACAACTCAAAGTTCAAACTAGTACCATAAATTTTGATGGTGAGCCAACTCTGTAGCTAAGTCGAGTGGGCCAAAGTTTGCCAGTCCGCCCCTGTCTTGCTATCTTCACCCGGACCCTCTCCACACGAAAATCCTGGATGCGCCACTGGGTGGTGTTACCATAATATTAGCATACTATCAAGGGATGGTGAACATGTAAATAACTCTCTTTAGCAAATGCAAATGCTTGAGTTCATATAATTTTTCTGCAACTATGGTTGTTTTGTGTCGGAACAACACAAAATACATAAATTTCTTTTTTCGTCTGTCTCAGGAGTCACTTGTAGCCTTCTCGCGGGAAAGGTTTTACCAGACAGTATGAATGATATAATGTATCTGAATATAGGCATAAGCTCATTAATTTGGAACACATTACTTGCTTCATCAAAGATAAAACAGAGGTATAGACGAAAAGGTTTTAAGTATAGAATAAACGAAAAGGTATAGACGAAGAGAATAAAGTAGAAATAGAATAAAAATAACAGAACAAGTTGAGAAGGGAAGTGGAAGAGAGAGAGATAAAGAAGGAAATAAAGAGATGTGAAGAAAAGAGAGTAAAACAGAAAATTGAAAGATAATTAGTAAGCAATAAAGAGAAAAAGAAAAAAGGAAAAACAGTAAGAAAAATAAAGAGATTAGTAGCCAAGAAAGAGAGGGGAAGAAGGAAATTAAGTAAGAAAAAAAAGAAAGAAAATTAGTAAGAAAGAATGAAACGAAGTAAAAAAGAAAGAAACGATTAATAAAGAGAGGAAGAGAAACAAAGGCAATTAGTAAATAAGAACGAAAGGAGATACAGAAGGAAGGCAGGGAAGAAAGTATGAAAATCGAGGAAAACGGAAAAAAAGAAATGCAAATAGCATATAAGAAAAAGAACGATGGAAGATTTGTAAGGCAAAGAAAGAGAAAAAGAGGAAGAGAAAGAATGGGAATCCGTGAGTAATAGGGAAAGAGAGAGTAAGAAGAAGATAAAGGAAAGAAATAATGTTAAATAGTAAGAAAGAATGGAGAAAAGAAAGAGGAAGAAAGAAAGAATGAAAGAGAATAAGTAAAAGAAGATAGAAAAGTAGAATGTAAGTTTAAGGAAAGACAAAGAAGAAATAAATAAAGATAGTCAGAAATAAAGTGAATGATAAAAAAGACAGTAAAGAAAAGCAAAGGAAAAGAAGAAGGATTGAGAGTAAGAAGCAAAGAACGAAGATGTAGAAAATGAAAAAGTGAGAAGAGGAAACTAGGTAGATAGAAACAAAGGAAGAAAGAAAGAAAGGGAATCGGTAACAAAGAAAGAAAGAGAAAAGGTGGAAAGGGAGTAAAATAAAAATTAAATATAAGAAAAGGAAAAAAAGATTTAAAGAAAGGAAGATAAGTAGATGAAGAAAGACAGTTAAGTATGTAAGAATAAGGAGAACAAGTTCAAAGTGGGGAGAGAAGAAAATACGAAGAAAGGAAACCGTAGCAGAGAGCAGAAAGATATAGAATTGAATTCAATAGAGCAAAAAGCGCATTGCTTATCCATAGTTCCATTTATAAGAAATAAATGTGTCCTTCTCATAATAAATCGGACATTGTTTACAATTTAAGACACTAAGCTCACTAATAGATGGTCCTAATAACAGGAAAACTTTTGTGTATAGTTATGCTATAAAGTCATTGATAAGAGATAAAATCTATTAGCAATCTTTAGTCGCCTCACTATCTAATTGTGCATCTATTACTGTATAGAAAGAAACCTAGTAAGTACTCTTGCTTATTTGGTTGGTTTTTATTTGTTCTTACATGTAGAGCTGATGCTAAGGTTGTAGTTATATTATGATGTGCTCTATTTAATCCAATATAAGGGATAATACTCGTATGATGGTATAATTGAAGGACGTTTCCACTTAACTCGGTACAATACATGCTCTTCTATCCGGCACGGTCGGGATCGTGGCCATACCGGATAACCGATTTAGCCTGATAATCGAACGTCTATATTTTTAACGGCTACAAAGAAGGAAATATTAAACTTAAGTGAACACTGACAATCACGACAAACACTAAGCGAACGGAAACACGGTTCTAAGGGCCGTAAACATCACTGTATAACTACGTGCGACACAGACGAACAGAAAATGGCAGTTACACTGACCAGCGCAGTGGGGCGACGTTGCGAACAAGGTCAGTGGGCGTCCGAGCACAACCGGAAGAGGCCGAACGCGAGTGGCTCGACCGATACCGGATAATAGAGCGTGCAGGTTTATAGAGTGCCGGACAAAAGAACGTCTACTGTAGGGCCCATTTGATTTTTTCGATTTTCAATGTTTTGGGGTCAGGAGAATCGAATGGCGCTATCAGAATTAAACGAAACTTGATAAATACATCAGTAAATAGATGTTGAAATATGAAATTTCGTTGTGCATATGTGTGAGTATTTTAAAAGAAACAGCTTTCCAGGAAAAACGAAAACGATTTGTGTAGATACGGAGTTTTGTGAAAGAACCCCTCAATTGGTGATGATAAGTGTGATGATGTGACTACTTAGACGAATGAAGACAACATGCGAATAATGGAGCAAACACAGTTAAGGATGTACTTTGGAGAATTGTTAGCATAACTAAACAGAAGAAATAATTGGATATTGGAAATAGTTAAATAGTAAGTTGGACTACTATTGCTCGGCTTTACTTTAGGAAGACACTTCAAGCAGAATTAAATTGGATTTTATTGGTGTATTGAATCAAACAGTAATATTCTTGACATACCTCTATTTGTAAAAAAGCCTTCTATTATAATCTTTTCAACGAAAATAAAGTGGTAAATACACAGGAAAGGAGACCCCAGTAGCACACAAACGTTGAAAATACGTGGATTAAACGTTAGTACCGAAACGTTATGTTAACGTTGTAAATGTGCCGAAATGTTCGCCTGTTCAACGGTATATTTGACGTTAAATAATGATTGAGAAGAAACGGGTTTAGTTGGCCAAAACAGAGCAAGAATACTGTCTATTCGTACAGACACATTTAGTTTCATTTTATACGTTGCTTTCATCATGATTAACGGTGTATTATTTCCCAACAGTAAATAATACCAGCGGCTGCTGTGGGGTTCGAACACAGGAACGTTCTGTGCTTCTCGTTGGTAGCTTGACGCGTTGACCACTTATCCACGAATCCACAGGAGAGTCAACTATTCTTTTACTGTAACGAAACACGTAGTACCTTGTCTAAAGTTGAAAACACTTCATATTAACGCAATCTCAACGAAATGCTATCTTTGTTGAAATATGGTTTAAAATTCAATCTATTTTCAACGTGCATATGAGAAAATAAAAGTTAGTTTGTATCATTCATTTCGTTTTTAATTATATTTTTGTTTTGAGATAACATTAGTGAGAAACACAATAAACAAAATCTATACCATAGTTGAAAAAATAACATATTGAATACACGTTGTTTAACGCCTTATCAACGCAGTGACGTTTTTGTTGAAATATGATTTAAAACTAAACGTATTTCTTTTTCAACCGATAACGGTTTATCAACGAAATGAGCCTAACATCAACGTTGAAAACACGTATGTGTGCTACTGGGAGAAGGGGCAGATAGATAAACGTAGCAAGAGAGAGAGGGAGAGAGAAAGAAAGAAAAAGAATGTGGAATAGAGTGAGGAAGAAAAAGCAAAAAGAAAGTAAGAAAAATATAGACACAGACAAACAAAAAAAATCAGAAAAACGACAGAAAATGGGAATGAAAGGAAAAGAAACAAATATAAAAACAGAATATAAACAAAATGGGAAGAACGACAAGGACCAACAGTAGAAAAGAAACAGGTAAAGAAAGCAAAATAAAAAGAAAAAAAAAATCAAGTGGAAAAAATATATAGATTCAAATAAATGCCACATATCACTCCCCCCCCCCTTTTTTTTAAAGAATTTTCTTGAACGGTATCAAGGAAATGAACGTAATGAGAGCTAATTAAGCGCAAACGCTGTGAAATTTGTACTTCGAAACTGTTTACCTCGGTGGAAAAGACTCAAACTCCCGTTTTCCTTTAAGAAAGATCTGACAGATGTTCCCAAACATATTAAGTGCTCATGTAATGTATACATAAAGCATATAGTTGAATTTTAAAAGCATTAATATTATATAATTAATAATACGGTTCAATAAACTGTTATCCATTATAAAAGCACCTCTATGGCTGAAGTAACAGTCAGTCATTGCTGGTTATAAATTCTCCTTAGTGCTACGAAATATCTTTTCATCTGGAAATATGGTGACTAGTAAATTGTGCTCAACTCTGGGAAACGAGGCGACCAATCACTGTTACCTTCCGTGTGATTTTGGTCGCCAGTTCAAGCTTCGGTTGAGATACATGGAACGCATTGCATCAGTGCTCGTATAAGAAAAAAAATCTTTAATCTTTCTTTAAAAAACTCACAAGCTCGTGTAGGACAATAAGAAAACTTCCTTCCAACCAGGGATTCTATCATGATATTCAGTTGGGGAGGTGTAAAATCAAATTTGGGAAGGTATAAGTGTAGTTTTGCACGGTTTCTATCGATTTTTGAACGTGAAAATATTAAAAGTTGGGGGGAGTTCTCAAGGATTTGGGGTGAGACACCCCACGAAGGGTATCTGGCGGAAACACTGCTTCCAACTAACGGAAGTCGTAAGTCAAATCTTTAAGTAGATGTCTGATTAGTAGGCTACACAGTAAAAAATGAATAAGAAGAAGAAGAAGAAGAAGAAGAAAAGAAGGACCACACTACAAAATATTGTTTCTTTTTAGATAGGGAAGGGAAATATATGGGCAAGATAAAATCCAGGTTAACAACTGACAATCAAACAGAACATATATCGTTTAATCACAGCTAATTGTGAATATCATTTAACTCCACCTTGCGAGAGCAAGGAATATTCATGTTGAAGAAAATGATATACGACATATTATAGAAGCATATATTACAATTACAATCATTTATCTATATTAAAACGTATTTTCACTGTTAATTATGTGTTTCATATTTTTCTGTCAAGTCTTTGTTCTAAAGAATGTCATAGAAATCTTTATTAAACCACTCTTGTAGAACAGCATTTTCAATCAAAAAAAGTAGCTTCCAAGGAAACGTTCTTTCTTGGAATGGAAAATGTGATCCTTCTAAATGGAATTTCGATGCTTTTGGATGTAATCTTCAAACTGGAAAAAACGATTTCTCATCTTTTTAAAGTAGTCTATTTCTCCATCTTTTTTTGAATGATTCAGAATGCATCATGGCTACTAGTCAAGTTTGTTCTCTGTCATTCGCTAGTGCGAAGAATATCGAGAGACGAAGCCGTTCTGTGAAATTTAATCCGTTGCGGTTTAATTAAAAATGACAACAGAAGACCTGAAATATTTCTCAGTAACAAAAATATACCTGAAGACGTCAGCAGTAAGATATGTACAAGAAATCGTTTGAACGTTATTTTTAAGTACCTGTCGAGACAAAATAAACCATTACTAAGGTACATTCTTGCAGTAGGCCGGCTGTCTGAGGGGATAAGGCTCTGGAAAACAAGCTGAAAGAAGCAAGGTTCAAATATCCCCGAGATTAGATTTTTAAACTGTTTTTCATTTATAAGTACATTACTTTTCTCTGTTTGAATAAATGCTTTCTTTCGCATCGTTAAACATTTTCAGTATTTTGTTGCGTTGTTTTCATATTCAAAAGATGGAAACCTTGTCTGAATTGATGGAAATTCACCCCAATAATTATTATGAATATACGTTCCCATCCAAAATAAATTTTTCGAGACAATTTTTTTTCATCTTTCTTCCGTTGAAAATCTATTCTGAAAGAGTGGTCCCTCTTCCCACTGTCAGAAGATTAAATACTACGCTGAAATTGAGCGAAACTCCGCTCTTTCAATTTAGTGTGTGTATGAGATGTGAATGAAACAAATCACTATTTTTGTTTGGGGTAAATAAAACAGCTGTTGAAATACGAGGGTGGACTCAAAAGAAACGGGAATCGTTCTCTGGTGGGTGGATCCGTTGTAGTACATGCTTCTCCCGCTAGATATCTCTTGCTGGAACCCTTCTGCATCAGTTTTTTGTTTTTGTTTGGAGAAACAGGTGTAATGCTTGAAAAGGCTTACAAGAAAGCTGCTCTGGGAAAAACAAAACTTCACGAGTGGTTTTCCCTCTTCGAGGTCATTTGAAGACCAACCTTGTTCAGGGCGACCCTCGACCTCCCGAACTGACGAAAACATGGCCAGAATTCTTGAACTGATTATGGAAGACTGTCGCAGAACCACTGTTGAACTTGCAGATATATTTGGTGTGCCCTGGAGTTGCTGCCAACGGACGTTGAGCAAGGAATTGTAAATGAAAAGAATTGCAACAAAAATCGTGCCTCACCAGCAGGAACTCCAGGGCGCAACAAACAAATCAACAAGTTCATCTGCGGTTATGCGAACGGTATTCCATTACATAATCAGTCCACGAATTCTGGCGATGTTTTCGTCCGTTCGGGAGGTCGAGGGTCGCCCTGAATGAGGTTGGTCTTCAAGTCTTCGAGGTTGATCTTGAAGCGGGAAAACCACTCGCAAAGTTTTGTTTTTTCCTGAGCAGCTTCCTTGTAAGCCTTTTAAAGCATTACAGCTGTCCCCCCCCCCAAAGAAAAAGAAAAGCACAACAGAATATATCATAGCCTCACACGTTGTTTCCACTTTTCATCCATCACAAAAATCGCAGAACAAGCGAGAGGCACTTAACAAAAAAATACGACGTGGCACCATGGTTTCACTCGACAACGCGGGTCGGTAGATAGATGCAGAAAGGTCCCAGTATGAGGCATCTAGCGGCGGAAGCATATACTACAACGGATCCGCCCACTAGAGAACGATTCCGGTTTCTTTTGGGTCTCCCCTCGTACGTACAAGTTGAAACACTTTTTAGTAGATTAAATTTTGAATCTTTGTATAAATGTAATATAAGCGTTTTCAGTGCAAAAGTTTCATAATATCAATCACAGTTTGACATATAGCTGAGGCCATTGATCTATTTTTCAAACTGGACCTGGCATTCATGACGTAGTCATTTTAACTGACTCGGTTGCAATGGATCTTCGTACCGTACTGCATCGTACATGAGCGACTCGTCACAGTAAATATTCACCGAATTGACTCCAGTACAGGGAGTGAGTTATTTTGCATAGAGTAAAAGCGAAAAATGTTTAACCTCTACACTAACCAGCTATCACACGCTAACACTCGTTTGGTAATGTAAAATGGACTCAAGTCAATCCAGACCAACAATCCAACACTCTACTCGATATGCTAAGCGTGTAGCTAACAAACAACACTTTGAAAATTGACTTTCTTGTTCTATCACGTAGTTGACAATATCAGTCATCGATGGCAGTGCGGTAAAGTGACGTCAGTTTCTTGAATTTCTAGTGTGGCGAGCCCCTTCTCATCACACATTTTTTTTATTATTATTATTATTTGTATTTTTACTACGAGACAGTCTTGACTGAAGTATAGATTCAAGAGATTCGGATTGTAGAGTTCTGGAAAATACGCATAATTCGTGGAGCTCCATATTTCACTTCTGTTTCCCGGAATTTATTAACCGTACCAGTACCGTATTTCGAGACGGAACTTGATCGTGAGGATGGACATTAAAATGACAGCCTACAATGACGCTCAGTTTTAGTAACAAATTTCGTTTCGTGGTTTATAAAAAAAAAAGTCTGGTGGAATACGACAACATACTACGACCAACTGCAACTAAAATGTATAAAATGGCTTCATCTACACGTTTAATGCATCATCAATGATTATTCTTTGGAATTAACAGCTGAACCAATTCGAATGTAGAATATGTTGGTATCACTGAATGTAATAGTAAAGTTATGGTTGCTATACTTCAAAAGTGTAAAATCCGGCAGGCTACGAATTTATAAAAATCTTCGAAATATTTGTGCAAAATAAAAAAAAAAGTTTGAACACATTAATGAACTATCTTGTGTTAACCACTACGTCAATTTTATGTCTAACACTCTGTACTTAAGGAAATCACAATGGTGGCTACTTGAAAAATTACAAAATTATTCTCTGGTCGAAGGAGGAACGGAAACTTTTGGCCATCTTGCGTAAAAGAAAGGAAAAAATTTACAAAAATATTCAATCAATAATACAAAAAAATACATTTGTCAACTTCATTAGTTTTTATTTTATTGAAAATTTTTAAACATTTCCCATAGTTGTGTTTTCGGTTTTATTAAACGAAATATACTTTTTTCTCTTGACACTGTTATGGTCAGTGGGAAATTAAGCAAGAAATGCAGTCAGTTCAGTGTTTAAAAATCTCTGAAGCAGGAGGCAGATGGAAACAAAGAGTAATACCTACTGCAATAACCATTTATCAACCAAACGCTTTATCTCTATTCTAAATAGGTGTTTCGTTCGATTTGAAGGTAGTTCAATTGTGTGTAGGCCAACAACGAAAACTTTCCTTTGCTGGTTTACAAAAAGTATAATAGACAAAATAAAAATGAAATGGCGTCAACGAGCTAAATGGCTTAAGGGGGAGGGAACGACCGAACATCAATATCACTATAAAGAGTACTGCAGACTACGTAAGGAAGTGAAGCGGGAAATTGGAAAAGCACATAATGCGTTTATTCTAATGCCGAAAATAATATAACACAAGACCCACAGCACTTCTGGTTCTATATCAAAGGTAAATCACGCCATCTTTCTCCAATACCCATGCTATATGAGGGACAGACCCTGACTGGCAACGATGAGGTAGCCACTGCTTTCGCTCAGCATTTTCAATCTATTTACAATAAATCTTCCTCAACTGAAACGCCTGACAATTTACTTGATGAAGACTATTCGCAGGAGGAATGTCAGAACTTATTCCACGTTTTAGAAATAAGTATAAGTGACATTCAAAAGGCCATACAGAAACTAAAACCAGATAAGGTAGTTGGGCCTGATAATTTACCAGCTTATATTGTGAAGGGTTGTAGTGATATTTTTAAAGAACCGCTATATACGTTATTTAATTTATCAATAAGAACAAGTGTCTTTCCGGATATGTGGAAAGAATTAATTATATATGCCCAGTTCCGAAAGCAGGCAATAAAAATAAAGTTGACAACTATCGTCTTGTAGCCATATTATCAACGGTTGCTAAAGTATTTGAAAGTGTCATTTATGATCAGGTCATGCAGCATGTTAAGCCGGTACTTTCAATATATCAACATGGCTTTTTACAGAAAAGATCTACTGTAACTAATCTGGCTATAATTACAGACTTCATAGCTTCCGCCTTAGACAATAAAGAACAAGTAGATGTTGTATACATGGATTTTTTTAAAAAAACATTCGATACTGTAAACCATAATATACTAATTCAAAAGCTTTCCACATTCAGTTTTAGTCCTTCTATGATCCAATTCTTCAAATCTTATTTAAGTAACCGTAGACAATCTGTTCTATATAAAGAATATAAAACCAATTGCTTTTATGTCGGTTCCGGTGTTCCTCAGGGATCTAATCTTGGTCCTCTTCTGTTTTTATTATTTATTAATGACTTACCACACTATATTCAAAATTCTCGTAAGCTGTTGTTTGCAGACTAGTTAAAATATTTGTTAACTTGAAATCCTACTGCTTCAACAAGATTTGTGCAGTATACTGAAATGGTGTTCTAGGAATAGACTTGAAATAAATATTGGTAAGTGCAAAGCCATGATCTATAGCAGATGGGAAAAAAGCTTAGGATTTAACTTACTCGATCAATGGAATAAGCTTTAAAAATTGTATATAATTAAAGATTTAGGCGTTACATTCGATAATAAACTAACCTTTTCGCCCCCATGTAGTAAATATAACCAATGACGCATATAGAGACCTATAATTTCTTGTTAGAGCAGCGAAAGAATTTGCAAATGATAGCACTTTGAAAAAACTGTACTATTCCTATGTTAGATCCAAACTTGAATATGCCTCACTTATATGGAATACCTCTATGAAAGCTAGTTGCCAGAAGATCGAACACGTACAAAGCAAAGTTTTACGTTTTCTCACATACAAACTGGTTTCTACCCGAAATGCGAATCTTACAACAATTTAATTGATAACTTTACATTTCAGAAACATGAACAAAGACGAACATTAAACAACTTACTTTTCTTGTACAGACTTGTTCACAATAAAATAGACTGTACCGAATTAATTGCAAAAATAATTATTAAGGTTTCCGGGATGAATAGCAACACTAAGTAAAGACCAAAAATTTTGTTTCGTTTTTTCCTATATTATTCTTTACAGGAAAGTGATTTTTTTTTCAACAAGTGGTTTCTTTTCCAGATATGGTGTGGCGTTGTTAAAATTCATTGTTGTTGATCAGTGATTCTCAAAAGCATTATAGTATTTAGCGAGAAAAATCAATAAAAATAATGTTACTAAATTCGGAAAACAACAATTAATATGAATTATATATTTTAATCATTATTTATTACTACGAGAAGAACAGATTTTCAAAAGTTCTCGTGACTGGTAAATAAGTACTTTTCTTATAAAATTGGCCTGATACGAAAATCTATGATTAGTGTTTCTTGCTTTTCCCTATGTTACAATGCAGTTTCCTATAAACCCACAAAATTAATTTGATATAAAAGAAATTTCCTA
>JAGDQP010008071.1:0-26705 GCA_022664845.1 Lepisma saccharinum | reverse complement strand
GATATAAAAGAAATTTCCTATAAACCCACAAAATTAATTTGATATAATAGAAAGAACACTAACATGTGGGCATACTTTATTCTTGAAATGCTTATTAAGTTACCGTAATGCCTGAGTCACTCCCTTTTTCCAAAGATATTTAAGGACAACACAAATGACCAGCAACAATAAACTTGTAGAAAACAGACCCAATAATCCTTTTAAATATCTATGGAATGAACTAACCAACAATTTCAGTATGTTTTTTTTTTCCCGCAAAGAGAAATTTGAATATCTGTGTTATCTACATCATACTTTAGAGGCTTTAAACTTCTGGCCTAAATGAAGCCGTTTCAAAATGTGGAGTTTATTTGGTGGGAGTTAATGAGTATTAATTATCGACATAGTTCTTCATAATATTATTCTTCATTTTCCCCGTGATTTTTTTTAAAATCTAAAAAGTAGGGGAGGATAACTTGCAAGGCTTCGGAAGAACCCGCAATGACAGGGGATGGACCACGGCACTCTGTTAAGTAGTACTTTATTTTTCCTTAACTAGCGCAACTTCTAACACCCTACCATGAAACTTCGAAACTTAAGTTAATGACGTTTTATAATTGTTTATTCATTTGGTTCAACTACAATGTTTCAAGTGCCAACGAGGTTCATTGTATGTATAACAATTAAACATTGTATTTATAACAATCAGCCAACTTATAATTATAACAACAACTCTATAACGTTTATATTATATATATTATATTATATTATATTTATAACAACTTACTCTATGGCTTACGGAACTCGCAAGTTCATCGCCGCAGTAACAAACGATCTCCATAGGATTCTATCCTGAACAAAATCGAGCCAGTTTTCATCACCAACACCAACTTCTCGAAGATCCCTTCTAATAATACCCTCATAACGTCGTCGCTTGTTATTCTCCATCGTGGTTGGTAAACTGGAGGAAAAGAGGACACTGGGAAGACCGAGACGACATTGGGGGGATAGTATTAGAAGGGATCTTCGAGAAGTAGGACTTCCTGAATGCGAAATCAAAATTAAAACCGAACTTCTTGCATAGTTTATGAGAGTAAACTCTCGACGACTTTTGAATTAACAACGATTTTACCGTGTAGTACAAATAAATTTTTGAATGCTGAAATGTTTTCATTTTATTGTCTTACATATTGTTTCATCAACTAGAGAAGGATTCTGAGAAAAAAAAACCGCGAAGGAATCTCCCTTTTTAACGTTTGAAAAATTGGAACCATATTATCATGAAGAACGGCAGTTCTTAGAGTGACGCTGGCAAAGGACACTGTTAGCGGCACTCAGATAGTATACAGTTAGTTTCGGATCTACCGAAGTATAGGTCCGATTTTGATGCTTGAACTTACATTTGAAAGCTCTTTCCAATACTAAGACACAGGAAAAAAAATGGGTCGGTAGGATCTTTTTGGGACCCCCTAGGGCGCTTTAAAAAATATATCAAAATTTCACATGTTTTAGGATAGCACTGACTCCAGACCATATAGGCGGCCAAAACTTACTGGATCTTATTCTACGCTTCAATACGTTTCAAACGGTGTATCATACGTTAAAATCGGTGGAGCGATTCAAAAGTTACGACTTTTTTAACCGGATCACAAAATTTTCACAAATTATAGAAAGGTATGTCCGTCATTCTGTGTGTCTTTTTATTTTAGCCCCAAATGGGTGGTACGGGGGGTTTTAGATTGCAGGCCCCACTGATAATGGGGGTAAATCTAAGCTTAGATTTTTGATAGGAGTTACGGTTTTCGAGATATAGAGCAAAATCGATCTTGTATCCTTCCGCCATAGTGATACGTGCCACTTTTTAAATACGAGCCCGTACGGAGAACACTCTCCGCCGCTGCTCCACTCATCTGGGCATGACGTAAAGGAGAAAAATGTAAAGATACATGACCGTACCTAATTTTATCTAACCTCCACGTTCCCATGGTCAGTAATTTAAGAAAATGTACGAATAATGCAAGAAAAAAATATTAACATATTTCGTAACATTAACATACTTCGCCATGTTCACTAACTTAAGATAATGTACGTAAAATGCAGGAAAGCAATTATTAATAATGAATATAAACATATATAAACAGATGAAAATATATTCTGAAAGGAAAATCTAGTGTTAACCTCGCCGGGATTCGAACCAGGGCTTTTTTGTATACCAACTCGACGTCTTAACCACCAGGCCACCGAAGCAACCTCGCAGATGTGGTTTCTCCGTTTTATTTACAATGCACGTGTCTCCTACACGTTATAGCGCGTGTGCAGGAGAGAGGAGCATCGGCATAGATGGCTCGTGTTACAATCTTTTTTTTATAGGCAGCCTTACAAAATAAGTGATATCAGTACAAAAACCCGTTTGGGGTAAAGGGAAGAGTGACGCAAGAATTCTACTCACAAAAGAAGTGATATCTATTTTGCGAGTGACTTTCTTTGTGTCACTATGGCGGAAGGATACTGTCTCTTAATTTTATTATAAAGGCAATACTTTCGCCATAGTGACACAAAGAAAGTCACTCGCAAAATAGATATCACTTCTTTTGTGAGTAGAATTCTTGCGTCACTCTTCCTTTTACCCCAAAACGGGGTTTTGTACTGATATTATTTTTACACTAAACCACATATTCCGAAAAAGTACGAATAAGTTGATTTGTTCTCGTGCTGATATTTGATTCTTGGGTTCAGAAGAAAGGCCGTTCCAAATAGAAATAGTACAATAAAAAATAAAAATAAATTGCGTTTGATTCTTTATTGCACAACTGCATTTTTAAAGCCGCTGCTAGCACCGTCAGAAAGCTACACCTTCTATTTGGGAATGGGAGTATAAGATTGAGGGACATCTGCATTCGTGTTCGTATTTTGTAATCTAGCGCGGACTTCGATATTTGAATTTGAAGGGAGCTACAAATTTACAAATGCTAGTGCGCGCTTTGGTAAATGTTATATTACCACCCGAGTGCCAAAGAAAGATGTGAGTACGTAAAGTAGATCCTGAAATATCCTTGTAAGAAAGCTTATTTTTTTATATATCCAGTGTTCAGTTGGCAACATAGCCGCTCCGCATTTCCACTGTCTTTTTTTCATTCCACTATGCAACCAAGACTTCCGCAAAACGTTACCACCGTTCTATGTGTGTGTGTGTGTGAAGTGCTTATACTTAATACATCAATTATCATTAGAGTAGTAAAATCGTTCTTCATAATTCTGATTGTAATAAAGAATATTTCTTTTAACAGCCATTCTTTATACGAGTTACCATAGCACGCATGAGCATTATTCATCCCCAATTTGCAAATCTGTAATTCCCTTCAAACTCAAACATCAACGTTCAAATTTCTAGCGTAGTTTCTCCTACCATAAATGTATAATGGTGAAGAAATTAGATTTTTATATTTTGGGCTTCCAATATGCATAAATACGAAATTTTTGTATTTTCAAAACATCATAAAATATTAAGGAAGCATATATCAGCCTTCACATGCTGTATACCTTCTATATACACTGAATTAGCAAAACTCATGGAATAGCAGGTCACTGATTCGTGGGTGGACACCATGTGTGTTCCATGCTCCCTGCAAGACCACGCGGCGGTTCCAGTTGTGTGTGAGACCTTATAGGAAGTTTCTGTGTGATTGATTCATATGAAATGCAACATCGTCGTGAGTTGACGGCATTCGAACGGGCCATGGTGGTGGGTGCCCGACGTATGGATAGTTCGATTTCGGTGGTGGTGCAGCAATTCGGCTTCACACGTTCAATAGTGTCCAGGGTGTACCGAGAATGGTTGGATGAACTCGTCACAGTCCACAACAGACACCATACCGAGCGTCCAGCCGATGAGAGACATCGTGTGTGGCGCATATCTCATGAAACGATGGATCTCGCATGCCAAGAGGGCGTGGTCCAGGACGGTCAGGTATTAGTCATGATCTGGAGCGCGTTTTTCTGGTATGGAATGGGCCTCTGCTTGTTCTAGAAGACACGTTTAAGATGTACCGTGCAACGTGCAGAGGACAAAAACATGCTGGAACATGAGAGTTTAAAACCATTACTTCAGAATTTAGATGAACGATGAAGACCACAAGGTGGCGCTGGAAACAACAGTTCCATAATATCTAAAGTACAAGTAAAATGGACAACATTCAGATCAATATTATTTTTTAACTTTTTACTCGCAAACAAGAATGTACCAAATATATCCCTTGTCTCTTTCAGTTGGGTAGAACATTTGATTATTCTTAAGGATTTAAAATCTCACAGCGTGATTGAGACAAGGACATAGTTAATATTTACTTCACTACTCATTTTCTAAAGAAATCAAAATTAAATTTCTTTGAATGTGATTTTAGTTTACTACACTTTACGCTAAATGATTGGGTAATAGTCACTTAATGGTTATTCTTATCCTTTAGACTTATGTGCCGAGAAATTTGTTAGGCCCCCACCACGAAACTTGTGAGAATTTGTGGTTTTGCTAATAAAAGTAATTAAAATCATTTCACTCAACACATATTTTAAAAAGGAACAAGGAAAATATTCATGAGCCTAAACATATTTATTTTACAGGGAGATTATTGTTTTGTTTTACCAATTTCTACGTTAGTGTGCCGCGCGAAGGCACTGCAAAGGAAAGTGTACCACGAACAGGAAAAGGTTGAGAAACATTCCTTTAGATATTCTTGTCCTATGATCCTACGTAATAAAAAAAATACAGACATTTTAGGATACGTTTGCAGAAGGCCATATTGATAAACATTCTTCTGAGTGTACATATTAAGGAGGACCAACTCAAAACCGTGACAATCTTATTCGACAAGCCGCTGTTCATAGCCCTTAAGAAACAACAACAAACTATTTGAAATTAAGTGGATTAAAGAGAGATACATTTTATTTTACTGAATTTCAATAGTATTGCGTAATTAAACTGCAAAAGTTATGCTCCTAGTGATGATAAACATTATTTGTGAAGCACGGAACTCAATGTTGCAAACTGTGAATATTATACCAAATTTCACGTTGCATTATGCTGATTTTCCATGTTTGACCTATTACAATATTTCCAGTTTGAAATATTATCTTAGGGTGAGTCTACATTAGTCCAAATTTCTATGCGTGCATATGTTGGTGAGGACTGTCTCAGAACAACAAAATCGCCAATCGTTTCTTTGTTAGGGCTGCTTTACATGAAAGCTTGCGTTGCTTGCTTTGCGTGCGATTTGGTTGAATAGTCAATTGAAACGCGTGTTTTATTGCATGTTGTATTGTAATTTAAGTGTGTCACGTGTTTCAATTGGCTATTCACCCAAATCGCACACAAAACAAGAAACGCAAGCTTTCATGAAAAACAGCCCTTATTCCGAACTTTGAAAACAGAAAACGAGACAAACAGAAAACAAATGCGTCAATACTTACTACACAGCCTAGTACATTTGTTGGCACCATGCGCTACAGTACGTTTAAACATATAAAAGCATCTAAAAGACGCGAAATGATTTTTGTGCCGTCACAACCATTTTGTAATGTTACTGTTATCACTGTTCACAGCGTTGCCAGATACTGAGAACTAAAATTATTTTCATTGGCTTTGTGGTATAAACCTCGAAATTCTGTGTTCATAAACTTCAAAATGGACTAATGTTGTTAAACATAGGTTTATGAAAAGTGTCATAATACATGTTGACAAAACATGTGCATGTACTTTTTCCCCATGCACATTGCAGCAAAAACTTGAAACAATACTAGAATGTGAACTATATGGTTTTTAAAAATATATAATTGATTGAAATATTTACAAAATAAACATCCTGACGTTAAAATTCTTGCCAGCATGAACGATCTTTTTAAAAATGTTTTTCCTATCATGTTTTAGAAAAGGAACTGTTTTGGAAATAACGAAAGAAATTAAAAATATGTCCAAAATATTTCTTGCTGTGTGAGTACATCTGGTTCAAAATAAGAATATATGCAAACAATGAACGTAATTATAGTATCTGGCAACCTATTAATAGTGTTAGTAGTAATGTTGCAAATTGATTAAGACAGCACATGCAAATAATTTCGGTTCTCTTATATGTTTCTCTTATTGTGTGTGTGTTTAAACCTACTGTAGTGTACTATGCCATCAAATATAGTAATTTCTGCAGTTAGTAGTGACGTGAATGTATTCTCTTGTCCTGTTTGCTGTTTTTAAAGTCCAGAGTAGAAAAGAAACGATTGATGATTTCGTGGTTCTGAGACAGTCCTCACCAACATGTGTTTTCACAGAAATTTTGCCTAATGTGAACTCACCATTATGTGCTTAACAATGTTTGGAAATATCAAAAAAATAATAAAGCGTCGCGTCGTAGTGCCATTAAAAATATACCAGGTTTGCAACACTGAAAAAACTATGAAATCACATTTTAACACGTTATAGGCACCGTATTTATATAAATTAACTATCAAACGCTAAACACTGCTTTAATGCATACGTTGTGATTTACAGCGAATTATTATTATTATTATTATTTAACATGGTACGTAAAAAGAAATAAACGATTTTGGACTCCAAATTGGAATCCCTGTATCTCGACAAAACCAAATTTGGAAAAGACAAAGATATCCCCCCTCCCTGTTTTGGTGTGAGGAATTCATCTGGGAAATGTCACTGGGTTCGAAACGACAACAAACTTTGGGTTCAAAATTTGAACTCCTATATCTAAAAGGTGAAGCGGAATTCGACAAATGACAAAGATACCATTTTTTTTTCTTGTTGTGTCAAGAAGGAAGTTTGCGACGCTTGGCTGTCGAATTGGGTTTTTGTGCTTTAAAAGATAACAAAATTCAAATTTGGATTTAAAAAAAAAAACTTAACTTTCCTAATTAGTTCTGTAATTGGGCAGCTAATTTTTATTTATGTTGTATAGCCTTCAGATCGCTTTCCAATGGTTATAAAATTTTCTGCTTTCGGAGCGTAAGGTACTTCTCGACGGTTGCAGAAGTTGGAGTACGAACCTATCAAGTGAACATAAATTAAAAGTGTTTGAAAATAAGGTCTTGAGAAAGATAAACGTGCCGAAACGGGACGAAATGGCTGGGGAATGGAGGAGACTGCATAATGAAGAAACTCACGGACTTTACGACTCATCTGATGTAAGAATAATGAAGTCACGACGTCTAAGGTGGGCAGGCCAAGTAGCTCGGATGGGGGAGAAACGATTATATTCCATCGTGGTTGGTAAACCGACTTTGATCTTACTCAGGATAGAAGAATCCTTTGGCAAACGTTTGTTACTGCTGTGATGAACTTGCGAGTTCCGTAAGCCATAGAGTAAATAAATAACTAAATAAGTCCCTCTGTACACTCTCTCTCTCACAGACACACACACTCACTCACAATTGGGGTGGAGCATACACTTTTGTCTAACCATACTTTGATGTCGTGCTAAATCCACATAGTTAAAGGGATACCTCATGTATCGAATAAGCACAAAGCGAAGCAGAATGAAGCATACAGAAATATGTGATCTTAGTGGGGCACCGCTTTGCCCCAAATTAACGTCCCTTGGTGTGCCGCTAATCTAAAGAGACAGGATTGTAAAACAAGAATAGATTGACTGATAAGGAAACTCCCCACTGTACACAATGGTGAAAATATTTTTTTACTCTTGAGCTAACAATATGTTCAGAAAGACAAGTACACCTCGTAAGTTTTGACACTTACTATTTTTCCAGCATGCTTTTTTCTCTTGTCTTCTTGCAACGTAGGAAGAAGAAGAAGAAGAAGAAATAACTCGTTGACAAAGCATGAGCATTCAAAATGTTGTTACAAGAACAAGAAGAATCGTTGATTTCCTGGTAATGTCCGAGAGTGAAAGTGAATCCCTCCCCTTCTCACTCTGTCTCTCTCTCCAGCGAAGATGAAAGTCATAATTTGGAAGGGTGTGAGAGATAAATGGGTTCTTCTTCTTCTTGAAGGGCGTCGATATGATCTTCCTGGTCGTGCAACTGAGCGCTGAATCATTCAACACTTGAATAGCAAGCTCTGTTTTGATTCTGTGTACACGTCACATGTACTCCATTACACGGTGTTACCTTTATCTTCCCTTTCTGTTTGTCTATTTACAGATGTTTGTACAAATTACGTATTTGCATACCATGTTGAAAGGTGTCTCCGATGAATGAGCGATTTTTGTCGCCACTTTACAATCAATACCGGGTTCGATTCCCGGTTATTTATCGTAGTGATTCGGAAGTCACTTTAAATTGTTGACCTAGCTATCAGGATCAGTTATAAGGATCCGTTATAATTGTATGTCCCACACTACTTATGCCACTTGCATAAAGAGACTTAATTCTCATAAACGTGTTATTCAACAAGTACCAATCCTAAAGGCTTCAGAAGTTGTTGTAGATTACCTTCTATGGTTACTTATAATCCGCTAAGAGCATGTAATAACTCTCCGGCGTTATGGTCTCCCGTGTCAAGAGACAGTGGCGGATAAAGCTTCCTCGGCGCCCCTAGCCACTAACTTAATGTGCCCACTTCTCAAAAGAAAAATAGTATTTGCAGTGTCCATCCGTGAAGAAGTCTGCTTCGATGTGGAGAATAGATAACTCGTTCACTCTTTTATTACACATGGTTAAAGGGAGATAAGTCTTCAGTCTTTTCAGAGCCGAAAACGAACGTTCACCTGAACAATTTGTTACAGCACAACACAAACATATTCTTGATGCAATGTCCCCATTTGGAAACACAGACTGCAGCTTTTCTTTCCTTTTAAATGCTAACATTTCTGCTGGGGAGTCACAGATTCATCTGGTCTTTAGAAGCCCCGCAAAATGTACACATTCGTTTGCAAAGGTTGATTCCAGATCAATTTCATATGCAGCCTGAAGGATAGCTGCGCGTTCAGAAATGACACAAGATGAACTTTGCAGAAACTTGCTGAAAAAAATGAAACACTAATTTATAACTTTCGTTTCTTCCAATTAATTCAGCGTACAATTTATCAAAAATAGGAAGGAACACATCTACTTTAAATTTTTCTCTTCCTGTGAGAACCTCATGGTCTCTTACTTCATCGGCTTGAATGTTAAGTTTTCGAAACCTTTAATAACTACACTCGTATATCGTAATTCATATCAGTTTTCTCCACGGATTTTTCTCATAAGAGAAGACAAGTTATAAAGTTCACAAGTGATTTAAATAACTCATGCACTACGAAATCTATGTTGACACTTCGTAATTTCACGGTGACGCTCTGGAGTACTTTGAAATATCTGCATCTTATCCTTACGAATAGTGATCATGAAAGCTGTCTCCAGCCGTCTCTTTAGTTGATTCAAGAGGGATAAAGGATTAATTCCGAATCAGTGATTTCTCAAAAGGATCATCGTTTACATGAGTAAGGACTTGCATTACACTATCCCAGTTTTCATATACACTAACAGCCGCTTACAATAATAAGTGGAGGTTGGAGTTATAAGAAATATTTGCTCTTTTATCCAGCAGAATTGTTTCACTGTACGCCTAATAGTTGAACAACCAACATAACAATACAAATATGCGCGAAAACATGGAATGTCAGGATATTCATCCATTTGGAGGAAGAAAATTGATTCGTTCAGCATCATTTAGAGAACCACGAGATACATAGCCAGAAATAAATAAATAAATAAATCCCATTCTTGTCTTGTTCAAACACACACACACAGAGAGAGAGAGAGAGAGAGAGAGAGAGAGAGAGAAAGAAAGAGAGAGAGAGAGAAAGCATTAAAGAAGACGGGGAAAGAGCGAAAAACGAGAGGAGAAAACAAGGAAAGAGAGAAAGAAAGATGGCGCAAGACATGGAAATAAATGCAATTTTAACAGTTATGAATACACTCTCCCTCCTTCCTCCCTCTCTCTCTGTCTTGTGCTTTCTAACTTTAAGGGATCAATCTCTTTCAGGAGCAATCGCGAACATTATTTCCAATGCATAATTCCTTGAAGAAAATAATTGGAAATCCCGGCGTGGAATCGAACCAACGACCTTGAGAATGAGAGTGACACACTGACCACTTAGCTACACAAACCATAACAAATTAGTTTTTAAATCATCCATTAAACTCGCTACTCTCAGCGATTTATTTATATACATCCTAGCTTTCAGTACCTACTTTCGACGTTCCCATGGTCACTAATTTAAGATAATCTAGGAAAAATGAAAAAGCCATTATTAATAATAAATATGAACATATATATATTGTGTAAGAAAAAAAGAAGAAAAAATCTTACCCCCGCCGGGAATCGAACTAGAATATTTTAGTCCGTAAGCCAATGTAGTCCGTTGCACTTACGATGACCTCCTTTTTTTAAATTGAACATTTTTCAAGCTCTACAATATGGTAATTGTTTCATTTATGTTCGCGCCAAATCCAAATTTTTAGAGAGGTTAGAAAATTTGAAAATTGAATTGTAAAAACCAAGACATTGCAACATTGCGTATTCCCACCGCTAGCCGGGGGCTGCGCCCCCGAATCACTTCGGAAGCACCCTGTTCCTTTGCACACCTCGCGGGCCAGACCTGGTTTATTTAAATATAACCTAGCTTTCAGTAGCCTCGATTTGTATTCCAAAGCAATTATTAATAATAAATATGAACATATAAAATATATATTTTGAAAGAAAAAAAAAGAAAAAAATTCTTGCCTCTGTCGGGATTTAAACCTGTTTTTTTATGTAGTAAGCCAACATATTACCGCTGCACCAAGCTAGGACCTGGAAAATAGTGTTTTGGTCGTTATATTTACAGTGGATGGCGTCGGAGCCTGTCACTATGACGTCGTAGGTGATGATGACTTCTAACCTTTTTACTACTTTCATCCTCAACTTTTGAGTGCGGGGCGTAAACATTTGTATGGTGTCTTTTTGGTTAGTGGGCCATCGATTCCGCGCAAAATTGCGTTTGTGCCAGATTATCATCTTGGGAGTGTTCCTAGTTTGTAGTACGCCTCGGAATGTTTGTTTGTGTGATTTTAACTTAATTCTAAGAATATCAGTATATACAGGTTAAAAGGTATATCAAATTGAACACGTAAAGCCCGCCTAGGGTGAACAAAGTTTCAAGAAAGTTCTAGAGCGTTGGTTTAGCATTCTAGAGTTCTAGAGCGACCTCCCGAACGCTACGCCAATGCTCTACCACTGAGAATTGACAATGAAGGATGAGCGGGGGTATCTTACTATTCTTGACACCCAGTATATGATATTGGTATATTCACATCTACATTGTATGATTTGTGTGCATGTGTGAATTGATTTATGGTGTTTAAGCATAACATTCGCCCATGTTAGGGTGGGGTAAAAGGATTATGGAAGGATTTGTTTAAAATTATTTTAAGGTCTTTAGGCATATGACGTGACTATCATGGCGGGATAGGGCTGAGAGAGTGTGTTGGAAGATAGACGACCAGGACCTATTTGTAGGCATCCTCACAACGTTTGCCTGGTATGGCTGAGGAAAAATCTTGGGAAACCTCAGTTAGAACGGTCGACCGCTGGAATCGATCCCAGGACTTTGCGAATACTTAAGCAACGCTCTTGAACTTTTTTGAAACTTTGTTCACCCTAAGATGGCTTTACGTGTTCAATTTGATATACCTTTTTAACCTGTATAGACTGATATTCTTAGAATTAAGTTAAAATCACACAAACAAACATTCATTCTCGAGACGTACAAGCTGATAATCTGGCACAAGCGCAATTTTGCGCGAAATCGATGGCCCACTAACCAAAAAGGCATCATACAAATGTTTACGCCCCGCACTCAAAAGTTGAGGATGAAAATAGTAAAAAGGTTGGAAGTCATCATCACCTGCGACGTCAAAGTGACAGGCTCCGACGCCATCCACTGTAAATACAACGATCAAACCAATATTTTCCAAGTCCTAGCTTGGTGCAGCGGTAAGATATTAGCTTATTAAATTAAAACGAACGAGTTCAAATTCCAGCAGGGGCAAGAATTTTTCTTCTCTTTTTCTTTCAAAATATAATTTTATAGGTTTATATTTACTATTAATAATTGTTTTGACATACAAATAGGGGCTACTGAAAGCTAGGATATATATTAATGAACTAGTTCTGGCCCGCGAGGCGTGCAAGGGGGCACTGTGTTGCATCCCACGGTTAGTTGTGAGCATATGCGAAAGTGCTGTTGGCATATTCCAACTTGTTTATGGCGGTAGTTTGTTGCTGCAGAGATTCCGATTTTAACACTGTCTCATTCACATTCATTGGCCAATCAAATCGAAGAGTCTCAAAAACTAGCCTGGTCAAAAAAATCTCTCGACCGGGACGCGTTCTTGAAGGGATTCTGCTGTGTATAACTCGCACATTTTTGTACGAACTAATTGACCGGCTACGACTTCAGACGTCATCTTGTTACAATTTTGCGTGTTCGAACTGTAAATACAACTTACAAATGATGCTTTGCAACGTTCCCTCGCTAGCCTGGTGATTAAGGTTTTAGCGTCTTAGATGAAAGGACCCGGGTTCGACTCTCCGCAGGAGCAACTCTTTTTTTAAATATATGTTTTATGCATATATTTATTATTAATATTGTTTTTTTTTGCATTTCTCGTATATTATCTTAAATTAGTGACCATGGGAACGTCGAGAGTAGGTACTGAAAGCTAGGATGTATATAAATAAACCGCTGAGAGTAGCGAGTTTAATGGCAGATTTAACAACTACTTTGTTATGGTCTGTGTGGCTAAGTGGTGAGAATTTCAGACTGTTATTCTGAAGATCGTTGGTTCGATTCCCCGCCAGGATTTCCAATTATTTTCCTCAAAGAATTAAGCGTTATAAAGGATGTTCGAAATTGCTCCTGAAAGAGATTTATCCCGAAAAGGGAGAAAAACACAAGACAGAGAGATAGAGGGAGATGGGGCATGGGAAGAGCGATACAGACGGTGTATTTATAAGCGTTAAAATTTCATTTATTTCCATGCCTTATGCCATTTTTATTTCCATTTTTCCTTGTTTTCTCCTATATTTTTTCGCTCCCCGTCTTCTTCCATTCTTTCTCTATTTCTTTCTTTCTCCCTCTCTCTCTCTCTGTGTGTTTGAACAAGACAAGAATGTAATTTTTGCCTGTCTATCTCGTGGTTCTCTAAATGATCATCAACGACTCATTCTTTCTTCCTCCAAATGGATGAATATCCTGGCATGCCATATTTCGGAGCATATTTGTACTGTCATGTTGGTTGTCTAACTATTAGGCTACAGTGAAACAATTCTTCTGGAGGAGAGAACTATTATTTTTTAAAACTCCAACCTCCATTTAGTTTCGTAAGTAACTGTACAAACCTAATCTCTTGCTGACCAAACGTATCTGTGATACAAAAATTATTGTTTTTCTTCCTGGATACATGAAATAAGCAAGTGAATTCCAGCGTTTTGTTGAACTGAAATTTTGAAGCATAGTAAAAAGTGAACATGCTTCCCTACAACTGCTTGCTGCACTACTTCCGACCAAATTCAGAGAATGATCTGTGCAGGGCATATAATAAGCCTTAGAATTTATTCTTTAAATCGAGCCTGTAAACCTGTAGATGCCCCCGACATATTGCTGGCATTGTCATACGACTGACCTCTGCAATTAGTAGGGTCATTAGAATGTCTGGTCAAAACACCTATTACTCTTTCGGCTAGGTTTTCAGACTTGTGACCTGGATTTGACAGAAACGAAAGAAAAGCGTTCAAAAGGTTTACCATCTTCATTCACATACCTTAATACAAAAGTTTTGCAAACTATGAATATTTCGGACGGGATAATTCCTTCATACTAATTTTTTAAAAAATATTTCTGGTTATTATTCTTGATATTCTGGAAAAAAGATTTGCCGCCCGTAGGTACGTGCCTGGCTGCCTATTTGGTAATCCGCCACTGTCAGGAGATTATTTGTACATTAATATAAATTAAAACAGTGTGGAATGGAAGGAACAGTTTGAATTTCGAAGAGGGGAAGGAACAATTGTTTTTAAAGGAAGAATGGGACAGTAATACATAGAGAAAGATAAAGAAAGTATATTTGTTGATTTGGAAAAGACAATCGATCGAGTCAACTTGGAAACCCTAATACTACATTTTACATAGAAAATAAATCAATCTAATTATAATAGAGATAAAGCTTTTTCCGTAACGATACTTTGTATTCACCATTTGTAAACATGAAACCTTTTGTTCGAAACTAAGTGCAAATAAACAATATTAAACGCTCAATTAATATAATTAAGTGATCTTACGTTGATAAGTGATTAATCACGAAATTATAACGTTCAAATAACCACCCATCATCTTCATCTGTTGGAAGGTAGTGGAAAACAATAATCGATTCACCTTGCCCAGGGACCATCAGGTTCAAAAGCAGTTTCCTGTAACAGGTCACCAATTATCATCATAACATTCAATTAGTTGCACAACAAACTCAGACATATATCAATATGTCAGAGTTGCTGGATGTTTTCTGTTCTTTCCACTATGGAAATAAAAACAGATAGAACACAAAATAGTGAAAGAGGGGCTCAGAAGAAAAGTGGTACATACAAGTTACATAAAAAAAATCAAACTAGATTGAACCCCTGAAACAGAATAGTATAAAATAACAATAGAATTAACTACGTAGGGGAAAGTCGGTAGAGATTGCGCACAATTCAGGAAAGTTCACTAAGATTCTATTTTGTATGCAAACGTCCAAGAATTACACAATATATTTTTACAATCTTATACAAAATTACATGCTATGAGTCTTTGATATAAGTCATTGTATCCTTATATGTAGATAATGATTTTTGTAAAAAAAAAACAACATTAATTTGCGCAAACTCTCCTACTGGGTAAGTAAGATTGCGCCCATGGGCAAGAGAAACCACATGAGAATTAAATAACATGAGATAGTACGAACCAAATAGAAAATACTTGTTGTTATCCAAAACATTATAAATTGTTGAATTAGAAAAATGTAATTGCCTCAAGCAGCCTGAACATTCCTATTAAATGTTACATTTCTTACTCTTGGCGGTATTTATAAACTTTACTAATACAATCGTAACTGGACAGAGAAAGAGAACTTTATTCTCTTTACACAGTGTATTCCACCGTCAAGTAGTACGTCAGGACCAAAAATGACACCAAAATCTAGCCCTGATTTATACATAATTTTGCACAATCTCTCCTCTCATTGTATTAAATGAATGTCCTGCGCAAACTCTCCTACTTGACGCTTGACCCAACTATTTTACTTAGGACGAAGAGTTTAAGCCCCTTATTTAACATGGGTGCCAATTTCCAGAATGACCGCAAACTGCGCACAACACTAGTTCTGATAAAGAACTAAGCTCAGGTACACCTAGATTAATAATTATTTAATATTAAAATATTTCCTTTGAAAATATACACAACACTTATAAAAATTGGAGCAATTAACTGGTGTCGTAGATGAACAAAATTGATGATAAGTTTCAGCGGCTATCTACTATCGACACAAGAATTCGACTGATGGGTCTGCCAGGAACTTATTTACTTGTCCTTCACTCGCAACATTTCAGTCCAATTTCTTCCCGTCTTTCCAGGACCTGCGCAATCTCTCCTACCGCGCAAATTCTCCCAGCTTTAGCTTATTCAAAGTGAACCCCAAACATTCGTGCAATGGATCCCACACACTTTGAAATTACAATCACTCGCACAGATAGCGACCGTACTATCATCCAATCGGAGACCTTTTATTTCCTTGTGTAGAATAATCTCCTAAAGTTTTTTTTTTAAATCATTCGTAACGTCATGTTATTGACAGATTTTGTCAGTCGGTCATTATTCATTTAAAAATCTGTTAAAAGACATTTTTTTAAAAAAAATTGTGTGAGTTTTGTGCTCAGAAAGTTTAGAAAAGGCGAACAGGAGATGTCGTGGAATTCCGTTTACATGGAACTTATGAATCTATAGCGATAAAGCGATTACATGAAACTTATTGAATCTATAGCGAAAAACGTTTTCTTCAAACTTCTCGAATCTGGCGCGAGAAGAACATCCGCATCAAACATCTTCAATGTATGGCGATATAACGTGGGATTGCACTCGGCTCACTTCATTCAAGCAAGTGAAATCTCACAGACACGTCCCGAGTTCGACCTCCGCTGCCACCAATTCTCTTACATGATTCCTGGGAAACCAGAGACGCTTAATAATACAACATATATTTTTATACAAATATATTCTAGCCCACATCTTTACACATTGACAGTGCACAAAAGTGATCCGAAGATGACTCGTATTATGAAATTGTACAAGAAGTGGAGTTTATTTTTTTTTTTACAGCGTAACAAAGAATTCTTACGTGTACAACAGTGTTATACGTTGTTATTTAGGTCACTAGGAAACAGAACCACAATTCATATTCTCTGACAAAGAGAGACATTAAAGTTAAAATGTTTCCATTTGCATTTCAGTGAAAGAAGAAAAAAAAAGTAGGAAATTATAATTGTTTATTGTACATTAACATTTCATCTTTTTTTTTCTCACGGAAGTAGACTGTAAGTTATAATAATTGTATATTACTTTGGAATAGATAACCTGGTTTTTAAGTAGCCAGTACCTTTATAAGCTTATTATGCAGATTTTTATATAAAGAAAGGCTTTTTATCAAAGAAATATTAAAATAAGTAATTCATTATTAATTAATTAGCTTTTAATTGTTGTTGTATATTAATATGCGGCAAGAGTTGAAGAATTACGATCACATAGTTTCCTCTGCTATGAGGAGTAAGTAAGCCAAAATAGGCGACATCTTGGAGTCATTTGACATATTTAATGAATGTACTACATAAATGAAATATTTTTCAAACACACTGCAATAATATGGTTAAATAACAAAAGTCAGATGAAATGGTTACAAGAGGACAAAACACAATCAGAATTATGTTCTCTCGTAATATACGAGGTTTGTTCACAATGTTCGTAAACAGCTTTTTGAAAACTAACTACAGAATGAATGTAGGTGTTTACAATCATGAAGGTCTCTGTTGTAATGATTGCAGACAGTCATTTTTGTTTTGTTTTTGGAAATAACTCCTCAAAGAGTCACAATTTCAAACATAGATGACGTACACAGTTAAAATTGTCACTTTATTGTTACTCTAAATGTAAAATTTAGAGATATATGCATTTAAGCACAAGAAAATGGCCACTTTTTTCTCTCTAACTAGAAGTTTTAGAGTCTGGACTTCAATCAGTATGATGCTCAGACTTCTAATTTTCTTGTAGTAACTAACACTAACAATATTTATACCAAGTACATTGACGCATTGACTTAATGCTGGATATCTGAAATAAGTCCTTTTTTTTTCGATTATTAGTGAATACATTAGTGATACCATTCCACAAAAATGGACAAAGTTACGAGCTGTCCCAATATATTATACATTAGTAAGCAAATTTTCATCTTGTCCGGACGTGAAACAAAAACAACAAATAAACAAATTGAGCTGTGAATTTGCATGTCGGTGGGAGTTATGTGAAAATGATCCCTCGCAGTAGGTCTTGGAATGTTTTACCTAATTCAAGGACCCAATCCAAGAGCTGTGGCTAAGGTCCTGTAGTTGCACTTCCGTGGACGAAGAAATAAAGCAACAACTTTCTTGTGGCGAGTTGCTTCACATTATTTCGTTCATTCTCAAACTTTCTTGTATTCCAACCCGAATCTGCAAATCTAACATTTGAAATCCTACCCCCCCCCCCCACTTTCAACACTTTCTTCAGGATCTGTTCTAAGGTAAGTGCACGTTACATAAGGGAATAACAAGCAGAAGGAAGTTTAGAGTTCAAACAGGACGGACACGGGCCTTTTGACAATTTATATACTGAAGGGCGTGTAGCGAAACTAATGCGAATTCTTTGAATGTGGAAAGCTATCCAAATGGAAATGACCTGCCATCTCCAATGTTTGTAGAGATATACTCAAGAAATGCCTCCAATGCGTTTAATAAATTATGATTTCAGCAATAGTGCTTTGTATGAGAAAATATTAATACGAAACTCAACTTGCAAATAGTTATACGTATGTATTTACATACTTTGAAATTATACGCAATTTGGTTCATGGTAATAAGATTGACAATGAATAAAAGACAATAGACGAAACACGTGATGGCGGTCAATATTTCAAATTTATCTTTGACACAGCCTCAGTGATTTGTGTCAGAACAAAATATTGTGACACCAGTAATTCTGCCAGCCCCCCTATGGATGTGTCAACCGCAAATTATCGAGCACATTCTCATCTTTATTTTTTTCGGGAAAAAAATCGGTAGAAATCATAGAAAACTAAACTTATATTCTCCCAATTTTGACTTTAGCTACACCCCACCAAAAGAAAAATCCTGGCAGAATCTCTGTGTGGTACTTTTATAGGCTTTCGATTTTGGATCAAGACCGGCCTTAAAGTACACTTCAAGGTCTTTATTTACGAAGGTGGAAGCAGGCACGCATCTAGAAATTGGTTTCAGAAGGGGTCCACCGGCTTCCCGGGGCTCCAAAGCATATCTGGGTATCAAATATATATATTAAATATATATACTTACATCAAGAATGATATCAAATTTGCATAAAACTCGGAATTTTTGGGGGGTAAGCCCCCCTAAATATGTCCCTGGGCCGAAGAGGAAGAGGCATAGAATTACTAGTGGCAAAAAGATTAAAGTCTCAAGTGGTTGCTTCCTTACTTCAACCGGTTATATATGGCTAATGGTTGCTTTTCCACTAAACTTGCACTAAAAGATTTGCCATGAAACTTTTCATAAAGTTCAATGAAAAAAGTGCAAACTTGATGTAAAAGGAGTGAAATATTACTATTTCTGCAGTAACTACTGGTACCATCAATGACTATAGTAATTAAATTATTTGCAACTTTAAGTACACAATGCATCAAGTGCCGCGTTTTAGGGTCTACAGATTTTGTAATTGTATTCTTCTGAGGTCTTTGATTTTAGGTCCCTCTAGCGGCGAAGCAACAAGACCGGAAAAGCTAAAATTTATACAGTTGCAAAATCGTTTTCAAGACCTTTAAAATGAATCAGGTCTCCCATGGAAGTTGAAGTATCAGGTTCGGGTAATTCCCCTTTGTTATTTAGGAAGAGAGTATATTTACTTAAGTTGCTAACAGGTGGGAGACCAATAAGTTGGCTTAATTTCATACTACATCGATTTGTTGTCGTGTATGTAACTGAGTTTTAAGTTCATTAATAGTTTTTTTTAATAAGTTTGTTACAAACGTGGACATAGATCATAATATTATGCTAACCGTTTAATTTATGTTAACCTTTTTAAATAACTTCGCAGTACTAACTATTTAACGTAAAGAAATATCTCACGTTTCTAGCTTAGTGGGATCTGGATAAGAGGGATAAGGGAGAACATGATACTCCTTACATATAAATAAGAATTATATGGGCACTACTTTTTCATTAAAAAAAATATGTTGTTGAGAAGTACAACTATTCAGTAATAACAATTGATTCCACATTGTGAAAAAAAAGTTTTAGTAACTTCTAAACTCTTTTCGAAGAGGTTGATATGTACCCAATGTATCTCATGTACTGGAGATGGGTCATTTCACAGATTTGGTACAATACTAAGAGCAATTTCTCGCACCATTTGGTCTGGGTTTACCCCTTTTCGCCATTCAATGAAACTTGGGGGGGGGGTTGGTTTTTAGATCAATTCGATTTATTTTATTTTTTTTGTCAGCCTTCGTAGAGCCCAGTCCTTTTCCTTTAGAATACTTGATGAATATTAAATTAACTTGTGAACTGTAAAAATATGTAAACTACTCCGATGCTTTCCATAAACGAAATACAGCCTGAGATGTTCTGATTGGGCCAAATCAGCTATTAGGCTAAATGAATCATTTATATCGTCTCTGATTGGCTACTTTTGAAGTTTCAATGGCCAGAAATCGCGGGATCCTATAAAAGTATTCGTGCCGCTTATCAGTTCTCATACGTAATCTTAATGCTGGATGACACACGATTTTCCAATAACTGACGTCACCAAACCTTTGTCTGTACACCCCTGCATCAATTCCAGTTGAAAATGTAACACGCATTCATGCATGTGCCTAGTAGTAAATCTAGGCTGAAATATGTACAGTAAATTGCGTCAATTTGTACTTAAGAAAATATCGAAGCCTGGATATTGTAAAAGAAAGTTAACGAGCAGCCGTAGCTCAGTTGTATAGTGTTGTCTTTGCATTCTGAAGGTTCTTCGATCGATTCCAGTCACCGGCCATCCTGACTGTGGGGTTTCCTGGTGTTTTCCTAGGTGCACAACAGTTTAATGGTACCTTCAAACGATCCTGGCCGACTACCTTTCTACATCCTCTCCAAGGTGTTATTTGTCTCCCGAAAAGGTAAGGGGAATTAATTCCCGAACACACCCCTACGTATTGGAGTACTGGACGCAAATACCTGTCCATCGGTTTTTCCTCCCTACAAGAAAACAGGTAAGTAAGGTACCACGGAAGCCCACGAGATGTTACAGAATTTCCTTCTAAGCCTGATCCTATTCGTTACCAGGTCTAAAGATGCCTAAAGTCCAGAGCCGAATTAAGCGGGTCTAAAGAGGCTGTAGCCCAAGGTTCCCACTCAGTCAGAGATCCCACCAAAGGTAACTAAGTTGACCTTACGAATACGGGGGATAAGTAATAGGGGGCCCTAGTCTAGAGGCAATAGCCCAGGACCCACAAATAGTCTAATTCAGCACTGCTAAAGGCCACAAATAATTCAATGTGAAAGGAAAGTTCTCAAAAATAAAATAATCTTGTCAGTAAATTCTTATTGTCATGTTTCGTTTACTTCTCGGAAAACACGCCCTCGGAACATGAGAACAAAAACAATCCTTGGTTTGTACACATCATGCACTTAGCCTTGACTTTCCATCAAAAATATAAACAACAACAACAAGAACAAGAATAACTGAAAGAAATACCAACTGAAATTGTTCTGTCACGGCGATTTCTTTCTTAACCGGCAGAAATAGAAGGAAAAAGACATCAGAAGGTCATAATAGAAGTTAAAAGAAAAAAAAATGCCATAAAAAAGAATTAGGGAAAGGGAAGTGAATTTAATTTTGATTCAATGTTGGTTTGTTTATATTTCTACAATAGATTTATTGCTCACGAATTTGAATCCAGAAAGACCCTTATCTCTACATGTCTGTGTGGTCTTTCATTGAGCAAAAATAAGGCTGAATGCTCACAGCTATACCGTATAGGAACGGAATATACTCTACGTATTGTTGCAATTTAGCCTTACCTTCACATACCAATAAGAAAACCTGGAGATCTGTTAAAACGAAACTGTTTCTTCCATTAGTTTTGTAATGAGGAAGAATCGTTGGACCTGCCCATGGACTCGAGGCATATTTAGTTCTTAGAATTACATATAAGGCACGAATTTATATTTTCTTTTATTTATGTTTTCACTGAAACTAATGAAGAAAAGAAATTAGGACTAGTGGCACCATCTTCAAATAAGTAATGGAAACAGTAGTTTCTCTCCAGTGTATAACGAAGTTTTACTTCCTTGTAGATACCCAGGATTGTGCCAGGATTGTCAGTGTGTGGAGTATAAGGCCAAAAAATGAACTGATGTATAATTCGTCACTTTTCTTCCTATATATGAAGGTTCGAAGAGAAAACCAGTAAGCAAGGATATACCGTGGCATATTGTGAACAAAAAGTAATCATGAAAATTAACGTGAACGTCATGAAAAATACATAATTATCTATTTAACAGGGATCATACGAAAATCCGTGGTCCGCTCCATGAAGAAAAAATTGGGAGTGGATTTTTTTTAGTGATGTCAATGCTGAGAACCTGTAACTGAGAATTTGGATCCCCAAAACAACCTTTATCAAACTCTCTCAAGGCAGGTTTTTACTGTGTCCATCACTTCCTTTGTCGCTTGATAAACTTCCCTGCAAGTGATCTTGGGCAAGGTCTGAGGAATAAGACAGGTGATCAACAGCTTCGAACCCGTACCTCGTTGATATCAGTCATCGAAATGAAGGACTTGAACTGTTGAGTGTGGTCTTGGTAAAACAGCACTGTCTGGCACAATTTCCACCCACCTTCTCAGCTCGATTGGCATCCCTCAGTTTTCGAATCAAGTAGTCGTAGTAATCACCAGTTATGGTCCGTGCTTGATTCAGGTTATCCCGAAAAAAAAGACATTGCGAGCACTGACTTGAACTCTGAATGTTCTGGAAGTGGGATATCTATGGTTCTTCAATTGTTTAGGTTGTTGTTTCATCTCTAGTCGACGGCTGTAGCTCAGTGGTAAAGCGTTGGCTTAGCATTCCGGAGGTCGTGTTCAATCTCAGCGCCTGACCATCCTGACTGAGGTCTTTCCAGAGTTTCCCCTCAGTCACACAAGGCAAATGTCGGGATGGTACCTTCAACTTAAGCCCTGGCTGACACCTTTCCGTATCCTTTTCTTTCCCCTATGAGCCTTCGACGCCTGAAGGCCATAAATAAATACAATTAATGAAACCATGTCTCGTCGTCAGGAATTATTTCAGAATTTTAAGTTTTGGAGGCGTAATGTCAAAATTAGCTAGATCTAAGTAATTTTACAGAGTTTCCATCGATTTCAAACAGTAAAAAAAATTAAAGTTGGAAATGTGTGTTCGAGAACTTGCTTGAATCCTTGCTCGTGCTCCGTGACAAATGACCGGAAGAAATGATGAGAATCCTGGCTGGTTACCTGTCAAAATTCCCACTCATCGTGCTAACAATTTCTTCAATTTCAAAAACGTCCAGCAAGATGCATTTAATTGATTCGCATGGAATTCCTATCACTTTCACTATTCAACGTATGGGTTAGTCTCCGCTCATTTATACCTCGCATCGCATTTTCCTCGGTAGTGACACTTTCTGGGCGACCCGAGCACTGACTGTGAGCATTTTCACTGACTGTCTACCCACTTGTCAGCTTAAATCATGACATCAATTTTTCAGTGTGAATTCACGACACCCGTAATGTATTCACCAAAGGATTATGAATTTTGTTTGGTGGTATGTATTTTCAAGATGACTGTCCGGTTTTCACTTTTCTTCAAGGTGCGTTCTCAATGTAAATAGTTACAGGAACTATTTTATTAGAAAAGAAACAGAAATGATACAATCTTAAAATTTGGTACACATACAAACAAAACAATAGGCCACAATATATAAAAGTAACGTTCCCACAATCCACTCCTTCTGGGCCATGGCACGAACATTTTGATTATTCCTCGGACATTTCTTGAATTGCCCTCCATGTCGATGGTACTTTGAAGCCACCTCGTACCTCGTAAAATACATTAGAGAGACGAAATAGCTGCACATCCCTCGGACATTTCTTGAATTGCTCTCCACGACTGCTTCTGTTTCTATATGCTTCTATTTAGGCGTTAGTGCCTTACAGCTTGAGTGCATCTAGTGAAAAACTACCGTACAAGGAGGTTGTGGCCTTAATAGGTAAGAAAGGGTGAATAAATTATAATCTTTGAACCGAAATATGAAGCCATTTTCTCTTTGTCTCCTTTCGTTTAGGCGGTGCGCACGTTACACACAGAGTCACAAATGTTTCTTTGGGACAGGAATTCTACCAGATCCCTCAATTAAGGGTTTTCACCCCAAAATTCTGGGGCACCCGAACCTTAAAAATTTTACGGTTAAGATAGATTTAAAAAATCTTGTCGAACACTATTTAAACCCTACTAACCTTCGAATTTTAGCGTTATACCCCACAAACTGAAAATACTTGTAGAATCCCTTTTTTATGAAAAAAATATTACTCTTACTAGGAGATAGCACTGTGTAATATTAATATTAATGTTTGAAGAGTTCAGTGTGCTGATAGGACATTCTTTTGTATTGTGTTGACAAGAATGCAAGAGCAATGTGCTGAAGAAAACACTTCCTTTGACAACTTTTCTAGGAAATTGCTGAACATCACCAACCGCACATTGACACGAAATAAGTGGTAGGAATTATTCCTCCCCAGATAATCCACAAATCACTGTTTTGTTTTCTGGAAAATATAGACGCGTTCACCTTGGCTGGAATATAGTGATCTTGAAATTTCTTTGATGTGTAGCAACACTTATCAACGTTTTGCATGAGGGATTTATGAGGAGCATTGCCCACCAGTCACTTCAGAATGACCTTAAATGTTCCATTCTAAACGATAGGTTTCCCGGGCATATTTATGTCTTGATCTTCATGTCCTTGCTCGAACCTTGTTATCATAGCCATCACATTATGTAAAATGGCTTCCTGATGTCTGAAATATTTTTGTTGATATTGTTGTTACTTCCGATATCATTTGAAGAACGTTTTTATATTTTCCCAAGAAATGACATATCCACAGGCCACCAGGACCTTTCTCATCGTCAATGTTGATATGTATCTATATGCACCTGTCTGAATGCTGGTCATCCACAGATTTGACTCGTACATCTGAATGCTGGTCATCCACAGTTTTGACTCGTACATACGAAAGAGAATTTGAAACCTAATGTCGACAACATACTGTCATAAATATCCTTCCGAATATTTTATGATACTGACGTTTACATTACATAAATGGGAAACGAAATGCAAAAAATAATGCCAAACATGACATTACGTGTTCAGTCCTTTCATGGTGACGGGAAAGTGGGAAGTTATGAACTGCACATGGATTGAAAAAAAAAACGTTTGGAGATTATAAGCTGACATTCTTATAAAGTATAAAGTCAAGATATACTGACTATCTCATAAGGTGTCATTGACAAGGTTTTATATAACGTGAGAGCTCACAATTATTTAAAATTAATCGAATTACATTTATGAACTACTATCGTGTCTGATCAACTGTATTTACAATTTCCAGTTACTGTTTAAGAATGACATTGAACAGAATTGAGTTTTCATTAGAAGGATATGTTGAAACTATTTAATTTTATGAACAAATTTCCATGATTTAGTAGTCTGTGAGCTACTAAACTACGTTAATAAGTCTTTCTGACAATGAACAATGCTCAGTATTGAATACAGTCTGTTCAAAACGGACGAAAAACAGATGTACAAGAGTGTTGGTTCAGGGGAGTCATCTGTATTCAGGATAGAGCATGCTTCCTGTTTAGACTTGGCTATTTTATTATAGAGGATGGTGGAAAGATCTGTTGTCCAAAGGTTGAAGTTTTATACAGTTTGTAACATTATTGTAGAGATTCTCGGTATACCAGATTCTCAACTGGGGCAACGCGACACGTTGGTGGTTCGCAAAAATTAGCCATGGCAGAGGTACTGCGAAACGATAGTTAATAATTTACGGATTTGAAATAAGCATTCGATCAAGTATTCTCATGTCAAATATAGGTTTTTCTACATGACTGATATGTCTTGAGCTTCGTAACTTGCTGCTTCCCAGGTTCGTACTTTCTCAGATGCCGCGTAACCAGAAAAGGATGGAAACCGTTGAGAGAAACATATTTCCAACCAAATACAGACAGTATTAACTGATGTCATTATAACTAACCGCAATGGCTTCATTAAAAAAAAAATTGAGGTAAAATTTGCTGCGTCTGCGGCGCGCGTACTGAAAACTGAGTTAGTGTTTCAGGTTTCTAGTCATGCGACTTTGAAATTACTGCCTTCCATGTTTTCCCTTGTTTCCTTTTCAAACACAATAAACGACGTCCATAAATGGTACCGGATTGTCCAATTCAAAACCATATCCAGCCATAGATATCCAGAAAATATCCACCGGAATTCGAAATCTGGCTATCTGAAAAGATCCAATCTGGACGTCCAATGGATATCCAATTTATGTCCACAACGCATCGATTTGTTACATGTTAAAACAGTATAATAGCTGTGTTTAAATAAACTCCAGTTGCTTATGTAATTTGGACTCATTTTTTCTTGTAATAATAAGAAATAGAAAATATTAATACTCCTTCCTATCTTCTTACCCAATTTGAGTTTATGTAAGGTAGTTCAGTCAAATAACACCACTTTAAGAGCATATCTGATGTAGTAAACCATGGTAGTTAGAATTCCAAAAATAAGTGTGTGGAAACGTGCTTAAATCCCCTACATACGAGCGGATTTATCTAAAGATTGGTGTACAAGGAGGGCGGGTAAAATACGAAATGACACTTTACATGGTGGCGTTATTACGAACATAGGTTCCTAATAACGCCATCGTCTTAGTTGAATGGAAACTTGTCCACATACTTTGCATCAACCTTATAAACTAAAGTGACGAAGACAAGAACAATGTTCAGGCACTTTAGTGATGACTACAAATAGGCGTATATATACCACACATTCAGTGTGAAATTCAGGCAGTTAGTGGGAAAAAATCTTACAAAATAAACTCTCTCTATGAGAGAAATTCAGAAACGCTTTCTTATTTAATCTAGAAAATACAAATATATATATAAATTACAAAAGTATACATTGTGTTCAGTCATTAAGATATTCGCTGTGGAGTTATTGAGGTACACCACACACGATCGTATTACCATTTCATTTTCTTACATATTAAAAAACTTTCAGTAGTTTCTTGTGTTTGCGGAACAACAAGACATACGTATCTTTTGATATATATATATATATATGATCT
>JAGDQP010008070.1:51088-64557 GCA_022664845.1 Lepisma saccharinum | reverse complement strand
TGTAGAGATTCTTCTTACTTATTAATCTCAGGGTTGATGAATATTTCCGTGAGTCCCTTGATCTGATGATTTCAGTTCTTAATGCTCCCGTAGTGCAGTTAGGGTGACCCACTACTGGAATTTGCCTACGGAGTTGGGGCTACGACTAACCATCGTAGTACAACTCATAGGAGTCAATCTGATGTCACACCAAAAAGAGCTTGCAGCCACAATACGGTGCAACATCAATGTTAGATAAATAAAAGAAAGGTAAAATAGAGGGTAGAGGGTTTATTTCATCACATACATTTCCTCTGCTGCGTGTAACGCCTATCGGGTATACACGTCCGCTATACAACAATCTTACTACACACGGGCATATTTAACATTCAATTAAACGTTAATTCTTTATATAAATTTGAACATGTGATCATTATTTCTTTTTAATTATAATTATAATCTTTTATAACCTTAAAAATTGTTCAAACACCATCAACTAATAAAATGGCCCACTTCGCTACTTCAGCATTTAACCTGCTGCCATCTATCGTAAACATTTTCAACATATCATGAGCATATGCCCATATCAGGGTCCATTTTCTTCATTCCACCATTTTACCTGGTGAAACAGGAGAAACCCTGGAAAATCTGAGAATAGTTGGCCGTGGGGTTCGAATCCACGTGCCTAACCATTGCCGATCCCAAGTCCGCGACGTTAGCGCCTGGACCACAAGCACTCAGTACTCCGTCTGTAGTGGTTTGGTGATTGGAGTTTCGGATGGCCAAGTGACACTGGGAACGTTGACCTGCAATTCAGACCCTGCTCGGGCCGCGGTGGAGTGGTAGAGTTATTACCCCTAGTGCGTGGGGCCCTTGATTTGATCCAAGCTTGTGCTAGTTGTGATGAACAAACATCGTGTACGTGGGTTTTCTCGTGTTTTTTTCGTTTCCTCCCACTTTCTCCCATCATCATCAATTCGGCAGCCAAAGTTGCCTTTATAAAGGACTTCAAAGAAATTTAATAAAAAAGACCCGGCAGAGGTGGATCAGTGAGACCATCCCGAATGGGGCTCTCTCTTATTTTCCTCAGTCTCACCTGTGAATGGTGGAATGTCTTGGCCCCTAAACCACACCGTAGCTTGAATCTAGTGCACACATACTTTGAAGTGAGGTCACCCCCATACAGAACAGGCCCACTCCAAGCCTCCTGATTCCGCAGTAGTAACCAAAGGTGTTCATTTTCGTCAAAACTCCTTCGTCCTCACCCTCACAACTTCGATCAGCCCTCATCTTCATGCTGCAACTTTGCTCTAACCCTCATGTCTTCGCTCAGCCGGGCCGCGGTAGCTCCATTGGTAGAGCGCTCACCTCTGGTGATAGGGGTCGTAGGATCGATTCCTGCTCATGCTATGTGGGCTTTGTGGTGGACAAACACCATGTGCGTGGGTTTTCTCGGGGTGCTCCCGTTTCATCCCACTTTCTTCATTCACCAATTCATCTCATCATCACCCATCCGGCCTGAACCAAAGTTGCCTAAAGATCTTAAAACTAAAATTCAAATTCGTTCAACCATCACCCTCACGTTTCAACTTTACTCTCACCCTCAAACAGTGAGGCTGAGGTCCGCCCTCATGTGGGACACCCTCGAGATGTTGAACATCTTTGAATTTAACAATAGGCATAAAATATTAATTTCTGTAGAAGGGCGAATAGTATAATTGTGCTATATGTTTTAGTTAGTGTATTTCAAACTCTTCCTTTAATTTCCCTTTCGCTTAATGCATATGTATTCAACCTCTGAAGCGTTGTCCTCATGAGGGCGGAGCTCACCCTCACACTAAGATTTTAATCAGCCTTACCCCCACAGACTCTCACTCTCACGTTCCAACTTTGCCCTCATTCACTCTCACGTTCAAATTTTGCTTTTAACCTCAATCGGTGAGGGTGAGGGCCACCCTCGTGAGATGAACACTATGGTAGTGACACACTGTTACCTACTGAAGTCTGTATACAGCTTTACATTCACTTGCGTCAACATTTTTTTTTTCAAAACCGGGGAAAACAATTAAACTCGAAAAAACGAAACAACCCACCTGGGCCCATGTATTTTTTTTTAAAACAAAAAACAAATGGTTGTTTCAAACCCTGCTATATGCAGGCAATTTTGTTTTTAACAAATGTAAAGAACGTTTCATCTTTCTATATTCTAAACTATCGGCAGAATTCTTTTGCAACGGAATGCTGATACTTGGGTTACGTAAATTCCACATTGAAACGGTCGGCACATTGCCGGAGCCCCAACCTTTTCCCAACCACCAGGAAGTAGCTGGGGCCTCGTTTATTTCCTGACCATCAAGAATAGACAAGCCCCGCTCTTTTCTCGACCATCAGGAATTGGACGGGGAGCCTTTTACCACCCTAAGGCAATGGGGGCCCATCCATTTCCTACCATCAAGTGCTGGGGGATGGTCGGTGTTTCGCCTCTATGAGAGACCGACGGCGGCCAGACAACCAAACACCACTTGTGGTTGCACGCCGACCTTCCCCATCTACTTCCCGACTAATATTTTGGATTCTGCTTATCTCGACGCCTGCCCGACCAAAATTCCCGAACATTTGCCGTCTTGGTCAGCATTTGGCTCGCTGTTTCAGTGCAAGTGGAGTTTCTCCGCCGTCATACTATGCAAATGTGGTATCTTCCACGAGATCACAATTTCTTTCTGTGAAGCAGTCAAATATAAGGCTGCAGTTATTTGTAATATTTATACCTACCAAAAAAGTGTTTATTTTCAAAATCTCGTTTGGCTGAATTACATCCCTTTATTTCTACGGGGATTCCAATATGGTCTTTCGTCGAAAAATGTAAGATTTCGAGCTTAAATATATATTAAAAAAACTGAAATTTAGTGTGACGGAAGCCCTCTTAGTGGTCAGCTCACAACCACAATTGCAACTTTTATTTCTAATTGGTTTGGTCAGTGCAAGCGGATTATATGTATATATGCATCTTCATCTTACTACACTGCTTGAAAGGCACAATTTTAACTCCCATCAACAACTTTTTCTTGACCAGACAGTTTCCTCGAGACCAAAATTCACATTTATTTATGATGGCACATTTGAGATATTTTAGCCCCAAATCCGGCATTTTTCCTGTAGCAAAAAAGCGATGTGATTCAACGCCACGGATTTTTCTCCACAATCATCCTGTTGATAGTTCTCAACATCACAAGATAAATTTCAGTCTTAAATTCAACTCCTTCCCCAAAACATCATGACCTTCATGAAGATACCACATTCGCATTTGCATCGTATGGCGAAGAAAATCCGCTTGTTCTGACCACACCAATACGAAATGAAAGTTGCAATTTCTACTGTAAGTTGGTCACATACAAAGCTTCTTCGACACCACATTTCAGATTTTTTTCATGAGGGCGGATCTGAGATATTTAAGCCCGAAATCGGTCATTTTTCGCAGAGGGCCATGTTTGAACCCCGTAGAAAACAGAATGTGATTTAGGGTCAGAAACTTGGTTGCGAGGTTTAATTATTACAGATTAGCAGAATTTTATTTAACTCTACCCCAAAAACTTGGTTTAAAAATGAATATTATACAATTCGTAACTCATTTTTCAGCCTAATTTTTGGGATAAAGAAATTAATTTTCAGAAAAGGTGAATCCACATCTTCGAAGTACACCTCAAGAGCTTCACAATGGCTTTTAATTCAGCTCTCTAGTTCTACCGTTTTTAAATATTCCGCTTTCCGTACATGTCTACGGGAGTAAAAAACGCCACACGTCATGTTGGAAATATGGGTGCTCCAGAACATATAAAGGCATACCATTTCTGTCAAAAGTGGTTCTGATATCTTCAGGTATGTAGGAACCCACATACGAAAAATATTTTTTTTTCTAAAATTGGATGATTTGACATGGAATAACCCAATTACGCATGTTTCAGTTTCTGGCATAAAGTGTGAAGATAAATGCTAATAACAGTTTTCATAAAGGAATTTTCATCAATAAGAAAAACTGTTTTAACAAAGTGAATTGCTATACTGCTTTTACACGTATAAAATATACAATGTAGATGGAAACCTAGAAAAAGCATCCACACACAGGCTTGTTCTGTTCGAAGACAACTGCGTAGACGGAATTGAATAATATTCCTTATGCAAACAGTAAGTTGGTTTTACTATTTCTAAAATAAAACAATCTAATCTCCCTTATCTAAAATCACTAATGTATAAAATATTCCACTTAGCGTAACTCAATCTGCAGGTGCTTTAATACGACAAATCTTGGCAACATTTCTCTAGCTGTGAAAGTAGCTCATTGTTAAAACCTTGGCTTTCTAAACCCATACTACACGAACGTGGGTTCGAGCCCTAGTCAGGTCACGTATTTTTCCTAATAGTTAATAAGACAATAATAACTTCTCTTCATCAGATGACAAAAGTATAGAATTTACAACCAAGAGAGAGTGAGAGGGAGAGAGAGAAAGAAAGAGATGAAAGCATTTGAAACCCATGGAAAGAACTTCTGTCCTCTTTACTGAAGAACAGTTTAGTATCTTCATGGCATCTTCATCGTTCGTGCGATCATGAACTTTGGGGATGGTGAATTTGCTGTCCGGCACCTTGATCCGACTTTGGATATAACAGCATTTACTTAATTTGTATTTAACGTTCACATAAAATATACCAACGTTCTGTCAACACCCATACTTCTCTGATGTTATATTTTAAACATAGTAATTACTTATGTCCTGAAATGCTTCTATGAATACAAATAAAACTGATTATTATAATTTTATCTAATTATTCATGCTTTGAGAAATATATCATTACATAAAAATAAATTTTCCAGAACGGGAATCGAACCCAGGATCTCACGATTAAAAGCCACGCGCTCTATCCCTGAGCTAACATGAGCACATCTATCTATTTATTTCTGATCGAACTCCTGAAGAAACATGAATGAATTTACGGTGTACAAGACAATGGTATATATACGTTGCAAATGCTGTTTTCTCTCCTTTGTCTTGTTTATTGTACTATGAATACAAGCAAGACATGTGTCTGCTATCTTTGCTTTCATTGGAAACGTTGGTGACAAAACCATCACGTGATCAGATGTATGTATAGTTTGGAAATATTGTATCATTACGTATTTCAATGAATGTTACTATTATCTACACATTTTTTTTTCAATTGCGAATGTTCAACCTACCTTACAGGGCTCGAACGTGGCATCTTTGGTTTACTCTTTCCGAAGATACCCGAAGTAGGACTTAGAGAATTTTCAGCTCAAAACAACTTAATCAACCTTTTGGAATAGGGTGTACATATAATTGTCTCATATTCTTTACCTTTACCACCTGTTACTTTAAATAATACATTTTTATCCCTGTATAATTCCATGGATGAAATTTATTGTATTCTTTTGAATCTTTATTACGTTTTCAATAAAAAAAACTTATCCCAGCATCTTGACACAATTTTGTAGCATTGAAATAACCTGTGTTCTTATCAATAATTAATTTGAAATCACCAAACAACTCATACCAGTAATTGTCTTTGATCTGATTATAATACACATTAATTTAACTAGTAGAATTTACATTAATACTAGCCTAACTTATTATAGAAGAAAAAATTAAATTTCCTTTTTATGTTTTAACCTTTCTCTACTTCTATGCTTAATTTCCATAAAAGCAATATAACTATATTAACAACACTATATTATTTTTATCTATCCAACTATTATGTGAATCATCAAACCCTAACCACTTAACACACTTTATCACCCTTTTTACGTAAAACTTCTTCCAAGGATTCTAATCCTTATGTTTAGTTCATAATAGTTCTTGTTCATAAAACCTTCCTTTAACTTCTTCGTTGTTTAAGTCTTTTAATCCATATGTTAGTGGATTAGATGGTATAAAAACATTAATAACGAATACCTCTGTTGACCAGTTAGGTGTATATCCTTTTTCAAATAAACCTTTGTTCTTACTTATACGAACATAATTATCAAATTTATACTTCGGTTTAACAAGTTTATATCTTTGTTTTAGGTCTTCTTTAATATTATTTGCTCATTTTCCTTATCAACGTCTACAGGCTTCATACCAATTGTTCTATGCACTTGATTATTGTACTCACCAACTAATTTCGATAATATCTCTAACCATTTATAATTTCCGTGTTTTGTAAACTCTTTCCACATATTTTGTTTGAGCGTTCAATTAAATCTCTCGACAACGGAAGCTTTCTTACCACTATATGTTGAGTACTAGTTAATGCTATATTCTTTCATTAACTCTTTAAACTCTGTGTTGTAAAATTCTTTGCCTTGATCTGTTTGGAGGTTAAAGGGTTTTCGTTTGTCTATAACACCTGCTTAAGTGCTTTCGTAACATTCACACCACTCTTTAACAGGAACAGCAACTGATATTTAGAAAATACATCAATAATCGTTATTAAATTTAGTAACCGTTAATACCTTTTATTCATTTGGAAAATTCCTTTTAACGATCCACTATCCATTTCCACAAGATCAGCTTGCCATAATCATCTATACCTTTAGTAACAATACTTAATCTTGGAAAGTTTTTTCTTAATAGTTTAATAAACTTTTTAATAAAGTCTTCTTTAATCCCCAAACCTTTATCTAGTCATTATTTCTTTTTACAAACTGTCTTTGTTTTACCGCATATAACACATGTTCCTTTCTTCATAAATTTACAATTCTTTGTTTGTTCAATCCTAATAGTATAGTTCTTTGTATCAGTATTCTTTTTACACTGAACACAATACATCTCCATTTATTATACAGAAAATTTTTCCACATACATCACAATAAATAATCATTTACCTTCTTCCATAGCTGCAAGTTCTTTTCGTTCAAATTGAATCAAATTTTGCTTTTTAAAATCATATGGATAATTTTAGACTATCTCATGATTGTTGTAATACATATGTAAGTGTTCTGCAGCAGGATATGTTACAATACTTGTTGGTTTAAACTCCAATAAACATATACCTGTTGTTCATGTTAGATTAAATACAGGGTTTTGTTGATTTTTATTCGTAATTGTCTTTAGTTCTATTTTACTCATATTTGCTCCATCTTTATATTTATTAAACTCACTCCTTAATTCATCAGCTTTCAATACTATATCTGATACTCTCCTGATAATAACTCATTAGTTCTCAATGTTAAGTTTAATAGTGTTTGTAAATGATCAATATTTGATAATATCTGTAATAGAACTGCATCTGTCTTCAAATATAATTCATGTTTAAACTTTTTTTACTCTCAACAGCTATTCATTGATTTGGGAAGCTTTTTGAACAATTCTCTTAACATTACCAAATATATCCATACACATGTGTTATATATTAAATGTTACTTTCCACCCTAATGCCTAAACAGTATTTTTACCATATCTTTAAACTTTTTGTTTGTCTACGTTCAATTTCAACATCAACATAATGTTTCTTCAATAGGCAATATAACACACATTTATCATTCACAAAACAGTCGTTTTTTTGGTAAAATTCCACATAAGCAAAATATAATTTCTCAAAATCTTCTATTACAGTAACTCTTCCATATGTTGTAATTGTAATGGTACTTGTCCTGTAAATCTATAGTGAATCAATAAACATCATCATAATTGTAGTGTGGGAACCTAAATTTTTTTATATTTTTGGTGGGACACAAAATGGCGTCTGACTTAGTGTCCATTCAATGTATATGTATGTGCTCTTACTTTCTTCGAAGCATGCCACACGCCTTCTCCTGATTGGAGGAGAGAGGTTGACAAGGTCAGCCTGAATGAACACCTCGTTGAGGTGTTGAAGCCTCGTTGAGCAGAGTATCATAAATCCCGTCGAAGGAGACACGGTTGATTTTTCGAGTGTTTGAAAGAGATATAAATATCGTCGAGAGACACACGTATTAATCTGCTTGTATTAAAAACAGATAGTACCGTCGAGAGAGACACGTTTTTTTTAAATGAAAAGTTATAGTCCCGTCGAAAGAGACACGTAAAAGTTCTTGAGTGTTTGAAAGTTATAATCCCGTCGAAGGAGACACGGTTGATTTTCTGGTGTTGAAAGTTATAATCCCGTCGAAGGAGACACGTTTATATTTTCTAGTTGTGAAACAGATATAAATCCCGTCGAAGGAGACACGTTAAGTTTTATTGTGATAAAAGATATAATACCGACGTAAGAAGCAAGTTGAATTTTCTTGTGTTCGATTTTGGTTACGAAGTGAAACGAATCTTCATGAAAGTTAAAGAGAACCGTGTTTATGAAAAGTATTCAAAAGTTTCATAAGTCAAACTGGTTTACAAATCATCTACGATATTAAGTGAAGTTTTTATACACGATCAAGTCTGAAATATACTGTGGTGCTTTTGATCGTAGTAAGATGTGGCAAGTGCAATTGGTTTAATGCTGACTTATTTTTGGAAGCATAAAAAAGAAGTGTCCGTTTTATAGTTCAAGGAAGGAAAGAGCTATTCAATTCTATAGTCAATTGATTAATATACTACACAAAAATGAAAGCAATTGTGTGTGTGAAAAATAGTATCCTTTTTCATCAAACTATAGGAAGTAATATCCTAAGGTTCAATGGTATGGTAAGATGGGGTTGACCCATACTTGTGTTATATATTTTTGGATCAGTGAATTTATTTTTGATGTGTATTTTAAATAAGAGAAATTGAATTCATCTGTATCAAGAATACTAGTGTATTCGTAAAACCAGAAGTGATCTATATCGAAGTTAAATCTGGAATTAATATCTCAGTTATTTTCTGAATTCTCTACTCCAGGTAAGAAAGTGATATTTCTAAAGTTTATGAGCTATTTATTGTCTTCATGCTACGATACTATTTCTGAAATTTTCTGGGAAATAAGCTGTTTTTAGAGCAGTGAGGTAACGGTGAATTCCTATTGAGGGAGTAGGTCATATGATTTTGGGTTTAGATATGCCTAACTCCAAGTGTTGTTATGGATGGTTGTTGAGATCTGCTAGAGCTATATTTGAAATAGGTATATTGGTGCGATGTTGAATGGATTCTTAGTGAATCAGAGCTCATGAGTCCTGAATTTTATTCTGTTGATCACTATTATTATACAGTTGTGCTATTGAGTACTATTACCACATTGAACGGAGTAATTTTTCACTTGTTTGAAATAAAAATATTAATTTTTCTTCCTTGCATTATCCAGCATCACATCGTTTATACTGTATATGCGTTTATATTGAATTTGATTTAAAGAAAAAAAGGATAAGATTTTATTTAATAAAATTAATATCGAAATTTACTTCTATTGTGTTCTCATTGAACTTACTTAGCTGTAAGAAATCCATGCTAGTAATATATAAGAGGTTTATTGAGATATGGTTGATTTTGTTTACTCGGAGTGGTCCGAAGTCCTCTTTTTCAGGTGACGCTTACGAAGCGGTAAAAAGAGTTGATAATTTACCGATGACAGTGATTCTTTGGCTTTTAAGAATATTTTGAAAATTTATTATTGTGTTCTCTTTCGCCAGTGATAATTTTTATTGCTGCAAAAATAGAAATAATTTATGAGTTATGAAAAAGCGGTTCTAACTCGTTCGCCATCATTAGTTCTTTTATTCAATGTTCTACTTATGATACGAACAGAGAATATTGTGCGGCGTTTATTCCAGGAAGGTTCCCTTCCACACTACATAATACTTTTGATACTTACTTTTCCTTAAAAAATCTAGAACATCACATATAAATATTGCATCTTCTTTCGGTTGCTTTTAAATGCTTTTTCTAATTCATCCCAAATATGTTGTGAAATAATTCTATTTTGTAACGCTTGTATGCGATCCAATCGTAATTTAAAACGTCTTTATAGTATTGCACAATCGACACGTTTTACCACAAGCTCTTATCCTTTGATTCATATATATATATATATATTGTTTTCTTTCTGCTCACAAACAGTTAGTACAAACGATAGTTATTGTGTGATCGAAAGTCATTTTTTTCGTATGATTGAATATCTCTTACTAATTTTAGGACTTAGCTTTTATAACTCATCTTGGTATACTAACACTGTAATGTACTTACTCCATAACTCAATTACCTTATCTTTTTCATTCTCAATATCTACATCTGCAACATTAAGACAGTTCATTGTATTGCAGAGTATTGACGTTGCATCAAAGCTTTACTCGAAGTAATTTTTAATCTCATTGTCTATTCGTAACATTTATTTAATATAAAACTTAACATTTATGCCTATTATCATAAAAGCCAATTAAACACATTTTTCATAGTTCTAATTATATACATAACATCACTAAACAGATAACCATCACTCAATAATATTAGAACACAAAGATGTCCATATACAACAGAATTAAAGTCTTGTGTACGATCATCGTTGTAGAAAAGCTTATTAACACCTAGATACTGTACTAATGATTGTGAAGGAACACAACCATACGAATTATATACATACTTATTATCTTTCCTATAGCATACCCAATGAGTTCCAATGTTTTCAGATTTATCCAAATTTACGACGCAACCTGATTATTAGGGCTCATTCATTAGGGACAATTCATCACTCATAAACACTCCTCTAAAACGTTCTATCTTTAATTCTTTACCCAACATCTCAAAGTCAAAGTTGGTTAAGGGATTTAGTTTTTGATTTTTTCAGTTTCCTGCACCTTGTTTTTGTTCTATAGCTAGGTTATGTCTTTTGTTTTTCAAGTTCTTCTTTATTCTTTTTACCATCATTTACAGACTTAGCTATAGCCGCAGCTCCACCAGCAAGTGAATCAACAGCACCTAAAGCTGCGAGAATGGATTGAATTGTAAAGTTTAATCCACTAATATGCTCTTTAGGGGATCGTTTGATCTTATTCATCTGTGAAGTGCTTAAACTTAGTCATTCCTTTACCATCTTTAATCTTCTTATCCTTGTGGTAGTTTCTTCGTTAGTACAGGATCTATTTTAAAACTAATCAATTCATTATGGGAAATACCAAAAGTAGCTCCTTGAATCGAACACATCTCATTATATAAAACTCTTTATAAACCCCATTCTGATTTTGATTTTAAACCTAAATGTATCTTAGCTTTCATCGCTAAAGCTGTTCCAGAAGCTGATAATTTTTCAGTAATTAATGGGGCATCTTTAGCAAATACTCTTTTCCATGCTTTATTTTCTAATTCTTTGTCTACAATATAATCTTGAACTTGTACCTCGATTATCACGGTAATATATATCTCGTACTCTTTACAAGCTTAATCTAATGGATTTATACCTTTATCTCCTCTTTCTAATCGTTCTTGTAGTTTTGTTCCAGGACTAGAATGCGAAAATTCAGGTATAAGTAATTCAAATGGTACATTATTAATTAAATAATTTACTAATCCTTTTCCATATTTCTCATTGTTCCAAAATCTTGGTGGTAATGTATTGAGTATCTTAAGTAACTGTGACAATTTTGAATTAATCACATCTACTATTCCTACCTTGTCGTTAAGTTCTTACTATGTTTTTCTTCTCCATCAATAACATTAACTTTCGAACATTATCTATCCAAACATATTCTTTTGGTAATCCTGTTCGTTTGGTAATCCTCTTGGTTATGGAGCTGATGAAGATTCTTTTTCTCTTTTTTACTTGTTCCCAAATAGGTTTAATGTATATCATATTTATATCCAAAGCTTGATCTAGGTTTTTTAGTTGATGGGTTATTATTTTGATAGCATTTGTAATATAATCTGTTCATAATTGTGGTTATTTTGTTCTGTAACGATCTTTTTAAACTCTTCTTTATTATCTTCATCTTCGTTTTTAATAGCATTAACCCATAGTAGCTCTAAACATCTCATCAACAACGTATATATTATTATATTTGTACTTTCTTATCAACAACGTATATATTATTATAAGATATTTGTACTTTCTTATCTCCAATCGTATAGTAATCAATTTCAACTTGAATTTCTTTTAAGCCAAATGTATTATCACGTTTGTCACTTGGCTGAATTACATAATCAGCTATTTGTTTAGAAACTATTAGCGATCTTAATTTTTTTATATCTTGACATATTGGGGATATACCTTCATCTTGTGGTACCATAATTTTCTTTTGTCGAGGTGGTGCTCTTTCTTTCTTTAAATAATTGTCTTTCAAAACTCGTTTCTGAAGGTGTTGGAGGATAATTTAAATATCTAACAGCAACAGGAACAAGCTCTGGAATTAAGTTCTTGTTCCGTTCTGTTAGTTTTTGTATCTTTACCTCACTCATGAATTGCATCTATCACAGAGGCATCCTGCTTTTTGTACTTACCATATATACCTTGTCTTTCTTTCTTCCAGTTTTTAAAACTTTTAATAATAAATTGTTTTAACGTAATATTTTTCTCAATCTCTCTCTCACCCATTTATTGTAGAGAAAATATTTAATAGTTAATGTTGACGTTAGATATTAAACGTTAGGTGTTGACATTGAATGTTGGTCTTTACGTTTATATTTAGTGTAGTATAAATCAAAGTTTTGTAAATTCGAAAACATATATACAATTCTGGAAACCATTTATCATGTAGAAAATCTTAAATGTTTATGAAGCCTTTTATCTTGCTTCTATATTTACTATTGCTCGCTTTTCTTTCAATATAAATTACTATAAAACCATAATCCTTTTCCCAACAGGTAGAACATATTTCTTTAAGTTCGTTATAAAACACATCTCCTCCAACAAACTCATTATATGCATGTTTCATATTTGTATCATCGTGACGAAATATGCACAAAAAATAACGTTATCTCTAATTGTTTTAGTACTTTAGAATATGTTTGTGGTAAATTGAAACAATCCAAATACTTACGTCTTCCTCTCGTAAAGTAGTATATAACGTTATTTAGGTTCTCTAATATAAAATCATCAAACACAACAATCAAATAGTCTTCACACTCATCAATAGGAATAATAGAATCGTTTGTGGTTAAAAATGTTGCTATTTGTTTCTTAAATTTTAATTCTGCTTGATCAAATTGTTCTTTAAGCTGTTGAGATTTTGGCTGGATCATGCTTTCTGCAATCATTTCTTTAACTTCCTAATTAACGTTCTTATTCAATTTCATGTAGGGGAGGGTGATTTACATGGTCTAAATTTTATAGTTTTATGTTTGTGAGTGTTTTCTTAAACTTGGTTACATTGTTTTCGATATATTCTGGGCTCATATCTCCATTTAATGTTAATATTATCTTTAGTTGTTCTTTAAAAATATTAATACAAGTAACAATGGACTTATACTGATATTTCTTCTTGATACTATTAAGTTTGGAGAATACACCTGTAATAAAAGCATTACTAGTAGCTAAAGATGTAGTTATAATGGAGTAAATAGTAGCAGAAAGAAATGTGTTAATGAAACTTGTTGTTACAGATAATAAAACTGATA
>JAGDQP010008070.1:0-40458 GCA_022664845.1 Lepisma saccharinum | reverse complement strand
TACCCCATTTTGTATATATATCATAATTCCATGAGAAAATAAAGATACATCAAAGTATTTCACTGTATTCTTTTCTTAAATTGCTCGATGGTTGGCACATTAGCCTCCAAGTAATTTCAAAAACGATCTAATATTAAATGCCTGCTGTAACTAAATGAACTTCAAAGCTATTAAATTCCCTGACTTTTCCAGGTTTTCAGACATTTTTAGTGAAATTCCCTGACTTTTCCAGGTGAGTGGGAACCCTGTTTTTGCTGGAAATGTTTTCATAAAAGTTTGAAGATTTGCTATATAATAAATAGAAAATATGGCATCACATTTGAGCAAAAAGAATGATATTAATGAATAAAATTATATTTCTTCGCTTAGAAGAACTTGAAACGGGTAAAGCATACAAAATTACACTTTGGAAACTAATTGCAACACAATACACTGGTAAAAGACTATTAGTACATTTAGAATAAGTAGAAAATGTTATTACCTCGAAGATATAATGAGGATACAGCCCAAGTTAATAAAGACATGAAGAAATATACTCTTTATGAAGTATTAAGGATTGAAAAATTTAGATAATGGTTATCGAATCCATCAAATTTTATTTTAAAAGGTCTAAACAGCACAAAAAAAAATCTTCAGCGATGAATCCAGCTGTTAATATGGAACCTCAAAGAAAGTTTGTTCTTACTAGTGATTTCATGTCAAAAATGTACAAGGTAACACACATATTGTATTTGAAATCAACGGATGTCTGCTTTAAGTTATGATCAATGGACGGAGCTTAAAAAATATCTATTCCCTATTGAACACGAAGTAAATCGACGTTTTCATTATCAGTATGCTAGTTTGTAATATATAAGCTGTATTTTTAATTTGTTGTGGTTAAAAGCCATAAAATTTTGAGTTGCTACTTAATAATAGCATCACTAAATGAAGCACGTTGAGTAGACTAGAAATATCTAAAGATTATTATCAGGGTTTCTAGATACGAAGTAATTAATTATTGCCCCTTAATTGTCTGAAGTTAAGCAACCTGAAACACGTTCTGTGTTTTCTGTATTTTATTAGCTCTCAGTATCTTTTTGAAATTGGCCCATAAACAAGTGAGTTCTTAAAGATTTTATAATTTTATCCTGAGAATTATGCATCAATTAATTCAATGAAAAAATATTACATTTAACTGTCTATACATTTGCGTTGAAATTTTTGAAATCAGTTTATAAATAAGTGAGATATTAAAACTTAAATTTTAGCCTTAAAATATGCATCCACAAATAAGCTGATAAATAGCATTTTTAATTATCTATCTATCTACGTTATACGTTGAAACCATCAAAATCGGTTGGTAAATGACTAAGATATTAAAGACTGCTTAATTTTATTTCTGTTCTTATTAGAACACCCCTTGAAAGATGTATTTTTAAAAGCGAAATATCTATTTTATGTGTAATACTCAATGTTATAGTTCTGTAGCGCCTCTACTGAGTGTTTCTTTAAGGTAGCAAGGTTATGTAAGCTAAACTCTGGGGGGAAATGCCCTTGAAACGAAAATTCCGCTTGAAATACAGCAACACGTCATTCATTCGTTCGGTGCATACACTTCACCGTGACAATTCAAGCGTTCAGACAGTTCGCTTTTATTATTTTTATTTCTTAACAGCAGTTGGAAGGAAGGCAACATTTTTGTTTCTTTCTTTTTACATTACATTTGATGACTTAACCAGTTCTTTATAAAGCAAGTAATGTATGCGATTGCATCAGATCCATGAGTAACTCTGAACAGAGACTATGTAATTTTCTTCAATCTATTGCAACCAAATCTAATAAAGATGCCACCCTAAAAATAATAAAGCTATTTTGTATACTGTTTTGTGTTAGAGATGTGTGTAAAGTTTGGGGTAAGGGTGGAAATTAGTTTAAAACATATAGGGGGTGGTTTAAGGGTTGAAAGTGGCGTAACCCCAAAGTTTTAACACTACTATAGTAAAAAAAACTAATAAATTTTGCTTTAGTAGCTAGTATTACTTCAGGGAAGGACTCTACATATTCCTTTAGATCCCATTATGGCCTAAACTAATCTAACCTATTATTAGAATAAATTAAAAACAGTAAATAATATGCCTTTAGTAACAATGAAATTACTCTAACGTAAATCACTTCACACATTTTTACCAACTGAATGAGTCAGAGGAGTATCTATGTGTCAGCCACCGTCACATTGTTGTTCACGTTTTCAATCATGGTCATTAAAACGCTGTAAATCTTTATCTACGTAAGAACATCTTTATTATAATAACGTAATTCAGAAACTTCTTACATGTCGCCATGTTTTCTATTTACCACACGTGAGCGCGTTAGAAGTTTCTGATTGGCTACCAGTCCGGATCGAAAGTCTGTAAGGAAGTTGCCTAAACATATATAATGTTTACTATGAGCTGCCATAAGGAGACGCAAATTTCCCTTTGCGAAGCCGTGGTAAGTACAATATTTAATTCCGTCGCCAAACTCAAGGCAAACACATAGCAACTTCTGGTCAACGAAATTGCATTATCTTGCTAAAACAAATTTCGTAAAATGCGATATTTAATCGAGCCCCTGAAAACCTCACTTTTACGGAAATGATACACAACTGTATATAACATCTACTTTTGGCTCTTCAGAGATGTATCGCTAATTAATAGCGAACTTGCTACAATTAGCCTTTGGTGTACTTCAAATGCAATTAAAATAGATTTTGGTAAATCTGTATATATGGTAACTGGATAACGATCATCACTAAAACAATTATGCATAATATTATAGGCTCTCGCATTATCTAATACACAAAAATTTATTGACATGTAAACATGATAATCTGATAAGTTGATTAAACGTGCAACGATATATATTCATTCCACATATAACCATTTTAAACTTGATATTTCTACTCATAAAACATACGCACACCGTTCTTCCTTCTCAAGTGTCAGGTCTTAAGCCTGGAATTCCCTCCGGAACAATATTGCTTGTCACAAGATATGCGAAATTAAAAAACATGATAATTTGTTTACTTATGCTGAAGCAAAAGGCAGAACAATAACAATCAAGACTATAAACAATGGATTGTTTCGTTTTATTAATAGTAGTGTTTTCTTTTTTCTAAACATATTCACATATGTATTAGTGAGTTCCTTCTTATGGTACATAGTGTATTTTTTTTAAATGTATTATAGTTATGTAGGACATTTTTTTGTAATTATGAATAAGGGTCAGGCGGTACAGCAGCCATTAAAAGAACCTCGCCCCGAATAGAGATTATTATTATTAACCATACCTCTACTACTTTAGGAATTAGGGACAAACTCCTAAAGCACGGGTCTGACCCGCGGAATATTTTGTAAAATTACTATATGCAATTGGACATTTCAATTTTGTCTTCGTGGTGTGACAAACGATAGCTCAAAATTAACACTGACAAATGTACTGCTTTCTTTCTCTGCTAGGAAATATGTCAAGTCTTAAGAAATATCCTCTTCATACAACGTATCCTCTTAATACAACCCCTGTTAACAAAGTTTCATCACATAAAGATCTGATCGACTCAAAGCTGACTTTTCAGGATCATATTACTACATTTACTAAAAAAAGCCATTAAACTTCTAGGTTTACTTTATAGATTCGTTGATTTGAAGGATACAACAGCACTCAGTTTATTTTACAACAGTCACGCATCTCCGAATCTTGAATATTGTACTCCTATGTGGGATATGGTGTCTCCCACAGTGCTCTCTAAGGGTAATTGAATTTGGAATCTTTTCTTGGCTATCTTTCGCTTTCGCGTGTCATCCACACGCAATTTCAGCAAACAAAAACTCTTAGAAGTCCTTCATATTACTCCTCTTTTAGCACGTATTTATTTACTTGACTTCAAATACCTGTATAAAATTGTTAATGGACATATCAGATCTGGTGATATACTTCACGACTTGTTTCTTCGAGTTCCTGTAAGATCCATTGGTAGTAACGACCTTTTTGCTTTACGAACACCCAGGCTTGTTATTGTACAGCGTCCTCTAATTTACAGGTTGTCTTCTTAGTATAACCAAGTTTGGAACTATCTTGATTTTGCTCTACCATGTAACAGTTTTATGAAAAACCTGGTATCGATATCTGATTTGAGTTAATGATTTTTATCTTGATATAATTCTTTCTGTTGATGTATTTGTTCATTTTTTTTTAGTATTGAAACCTTTATTATTTGACAACATAGTGAAATATGGTCATTAGTGCTGTATCTGGGCTCTTGTTTATAAATATGCTCCAGTATAATTTCATCATATGTACATTACTTATACAGCTAATAATTACCCGTATCATCTATTTGCTTCTCATGTTTAAGTATTAATTAAAGAAATACAGAATGAGAATTTTTAATAATTGTGAACTTTAAAAATTATTACAATAAATATGTATTATCATACCTTGTATATTTTATAAAATTTCTTCCAATTTCACGTAGTATTTATACAAAAAAATCAATATTTAATATTCACATTGATCTATTTACTACCAATAATTCTCATTATTTAATTTCAGACAGAAATATATGAACTCAACTTGTGTCAGTATTCTCTGCGTTACCAAGTAAAACAAACATTAGACGATGCAAAAGCAGTTCACAATATCCATATAAGAATTTTGTACGTGATCTTCATTCTGTTGCCTAGTGGACATCTACCATTTATTATATTTTATTAGATGTTACATAGATTATCCACTCTTGCAGTTTTATTTCTATATGTAGAAATATATACATACATTTTTCACGTGACTCATTGTTGTTCATTTTACTACCTGTTCGTTCAGTTTAAAATTTTAAGCAATATTGTGCAGCAGAAACAAGGAATCTTAAACAAGCTTCGGTACGCAAAACATTAGATGGAACATAGTGAGATCAAGTAATCACTCTTTGTTTACAATGTTTTCGTTTAACAACAGCGATTACTAATTATTTCCATCTGCTATAATAAACAGTTTTGTTAAATAAAATGTGTTCATTATTTCTGTGTAACTTGAAATTGAAGGGCAGATAACAAAAATCGGACAAATTAAAAAATCTGCTTTTTCAATTTAAATTTAAAAAAAGACCTGTTTGGCTTTTAACAATCTCTTAAAGTTAGTCGCAAAGAACATAAAGTCGCCATCATCTTTAAAAAGCAAAGTGACTATTTCGATTGCTCTGTATTTTATTATCTACCCTTCAATTAATTTAACTAATTAACTCTATGGCTTATGGAACTCGCAAGTTCATCGTCGCGGTAACAAACGTTCGCCATTGGATTCTATCCTGGGCAATATCAAGCCAGTTTTCATCACTAACACCTACTTCTCGAAGATCTCTTCTAATACTGTCCACCCAACGACGTCTCGGTCTTCAATTAATTATACAGTAAAATTTATAGCCTGAGCCTTAAATACCTAAATGTCTCAAAATAAATTCAAATAGTACAATTTACTAGTTATATAAGCAGGTAACATACAAAGTTCTACTTACATATATGCATACAAGTATAGCAAATATCAAAGTTGAACGTTGATCTAAAGATCTTATTTTCTCATAATGTTTCCACTCCTCTTTGCGAACTATGTGGTCTGCGCCTTTTGATCTGATCTGACGTGGCCTGCGAATTCGAAAAAGTTGATGATTCCTGCTCTAAAGCATAAGCGGAGTCTTCTAATTCTGCCAGGAAAAACTCGATTAAATTCAGAAAAGGAAGTACAAAATTTAAGTGATACAAATTTATTTATTTATTTGCATTTTACAAATTGTTGATTGCCATTTTAATTTTAAAAAACTAGGTCTTAATCCGTTCACTCTAAAAATTTCAAAATATACCAAACAATATAAAGAAACAAATGCTCTCTCAACCTTGTACATAAAACAATAACTGAAAAAATATATTTTCTGAATATTTCAAGAAACACCTTTTACAAACACCACCCAAAGTATTTTGAAACCAATTTCATTAGTAGTTGACTAGTACCGGCATACTACATGCAGTGCAAGCCAGTCTTCAATTTCTTAAACAATACAATGATCTACCTTGCAGTAACACCAAGTGTTGCTTGGATAGTATTTTTTAAAAATTTTAACGTAATTTATTTATACATTTCTCATTGTTGAATTTATTTATAATTTTAAAACAAAATAAATTTAGAAAATAAAGGATCTAAAATGCTATTTTATATATGATGTGATACAGAAATTTGACTTGTAATAAGTCATGTCTCAACTAGATATTAAATCATCGAAGAGGAATGTAATTAACGTCATATGAGCATTTTGAATAACATAAAATCGAATACAATGATCTAATTTTGTCTCAGGTGTCAACCATGATTAATACATTCCAGAACACTGACGTAAGATACAGAATGTGGTAGGTAATTCGAGTCATCAACTATGCTGCTAAGTCAATTATGACTAATGAGTCAATGATTCATAACTTGTACTTGGAACACAAAGGACGAGACACGTGTTAAGACATTAGGCAATAACTAATCTGAAATGAAGGCTAAAGTAGATTAAGTGACCGATGTTTTCTGGAAACACATGCGTGTTTATAACGAAGTATGGTTGGTGACGCAATGTGTGTTAGAAACACGGAATGATAATGAAAAGGTCCGGTTGATTGGAAAGAGGATAGAGGAGTGGAGATTATCTGACTAGTAACCAGAGGGGGGGGGGGGGGGCCAGAATCATCAGGGATCAGTCAATGACGCCAGAGTGCAGAGTTTGAGTTTGAGTTTCATTTAAAGCCTTTAGGCAACTTTGGCTCACACTGTATGGATGATAATGGGAGAATTGGTGGAATGAAGAAAGTGACCCACACACACGGTGTTTGTCCACCACAAAGCCCACATGGTATGAGTTAGGGTCGAACCGAGGACCACAAGCACCAAAGATGAGTGTTCTACCACTGAGTCACAGCGGCCCGCCGGAGTGCAGAGAAATTTAACTACAAATTAATTGACTTTGGTTACATCTGGTGATTATCTTAGTGACCGTCTTTGTGTAAATCATGTGTTTTAAGTTGTACTAGTGCTGGTTAAGGAGTTTAATATACATAAGTGAGTTGTAAATAAGATGCAGCCAGACTAGTCAATTTACGTGTATGGAACGCCTGTTAAAGATAATAAAGAGATATACTAGTATAGAAGAGTTATGTCTATCGTTCTAGTAAAAAGTACTTGATCTTAATTAGTTAATTGTCTTAGGAATAAGTTACCTACCCATCTTTGGCTTCCGAGCTTACGCTTTCAGTCCTGGGAATGTTAACTAAGATAGCCTGGTCGTACGACTGTGATTGAAGGCTGAAGTTCAGTAGCTCCCTGGAGCTACCTTAATTGATAATTACTCTTACATGACGCTGGTGTAACACTTAACCCAAAGATTTATTAGTAACCGCACTGTTCTTCGGTGGTCAACGGTTGGTGCATATCAGCGTGAAAAAAGAAACAGAAGAGAGCCCGAGGAAAATGAAACCAGACTATGTAGGACTGTCAACAAGATATGAACTAGATGCTTTAAATTTATATATAACTATGATGCACAAGAAGGCTGTACAATTCAATGTACAAAAGACTAAGTTGTTTTTTCTGAAAACAACAATCACAACAAGTAAAGGTTAATAGGAAAAAGAAGACAGAGGAAGTACGTACAGAAAAAGAAAAGTAGGAATTATGATTGTAAGCGCTGGAGATCAGGATAGCCAGATAAATAAATTGGAAGATGACTATCTAATTTTTGATAAGATACTGTTTTCCGGTAGATTTTAGTTTCTAGTTGGGATGAGCTTATATTGTGATTGGAGCCAGTGAGGATTTCAGAGGGTGGTCGGGGGACGGAAATCCCCCCTGGTCACGAATTTCCTCCCGGATGCATCAAGTCTCTCCTTTTTATTCTCTATTGCCAACACGATTCTCTATCTGCGCTTACTAGAAAACAAAAATATTAAAATTAAAAGATAAACAATGATTACAAAAGAATTAAAAATTAAATTCCCCTAGTTTGAGTGCTTTGGTTCAAGGAGCACGAAAAAATGTGTGGTACCGAAAGAAAAAAAAGCAGCATTACTTGGAGGAAGCCTACCTAACTTTATTTCATCGTAGGCAAGATCGTAATCGGCGATGTTTATCGTTTCTGTCAATGAAGTTTTGTGAAAAGGCTCCGTAAATATAATAAAAATGGATTGGAGTTTGTTTTTATATAACCAACTACCCGAGCAAAACGCCACTTGACTGTGGGGTGGGGATCAGTGACCTGACGTCATGCTTGCAACTTTCACCTACTAAGTAAGTGGCCCTCCATTCGTGAATAGGGGTGACTCGTAGAGAAAAAAAGTACTGCAGTGACAAGAATACAAAGACAACGGTTTGGAAAAAGCAAACAAGTTCTTTGTTGATAACTGATGGACGTTTTCTTACTAACAAAGGGTGGGGAGGAATTTCTCGGTATAGTAAGTGTTAGAAACTATACTAAAATTTCGCTTCTTCGTATATGTAACGTTAACGGGCATGCAAAATGAAAATGCAAGAAAAATTTCGAGAGGAGGAGTTTGAATGCAAAGTTTGAACAGAATTATTATCTTATATTTAGCTCGTATAATTAATTTGTTTTATATTTTTATGCTTGGTTTCGTTTGCAATCAAAGATGCAACTTTACATATATTTTTATCCTACATACACTTTTGAACCAGACAGACAACTATGGTCGAAGATCGTCAAAAATGTGACAGATGACGTCTCTCAGCGATCACAATTTTGGGGTAGAGAAGGATAAAGTAGCGATCAAGACACTTCTCTTGGTTATGGCGGAACCCAAGGGAAACTTCAGTTATTATACCCGGCAGGAGGACTTGAAACTGTGCGCCTCTCCTATACCATGCAGAGTATACTACATATTTAATTGCTTGAGTTACGTAATTAAGTATACACTTCCTTGTTGGCTTTCCTCTACACTAAAATAAGAGTGATTTCACTGCTACAATTATTCAGTACGTTAAATCACGCCATTTGTGCCGTAAAATCTGTGATCAGGGATTCCGCCAGGATTTTCACTTGAGGGAGGTGTAAAGTCAAAATTGGGTATATTTTGCGCGGTTTCTATCGATTTTTTACCATAAACATTGGGGTGCTCTCGAGAATTTGGGGCAGTGTTCGATTTGTAGCCGGGAATGGTTGGCATTTCTTCCTCCCCCCCCCCCCCACTCTGCAAAAATCTCCTCTGTTCTGTTTTTTGAAATGTACCCCAACACAGATCATGAAAGGACTTAAAATACGCGATTGGGGTGCGTATTTGTCTACGGAGTGCAATTCTACGTGTCTCAGAAATACTTCCCTCTCTCTGGAAAGTACACAAATCGACCACTGATTTGGGGTGGGGTGGGGGTGACAGCCCCCATAGGACGGTCTGGCGGAATCACTTCGTGTGATGTTTTCTTTCGCTTTACCCACTGAATCATGCTTTCTTTGAGGATGAGATAGGGTAGGGAAAATGATGCGAGGAGGAGCTGGTCAGGACCTAAGTTGAAGGTAGTCCCGGCCTTTGCTTGGTGTGACTGGGGAAAAGACTGGAATCAAGCATTGTACTCACATAATAAAATTCCACATACAAAATAAAGTTTACGAAATTTCCAAATACGGACCTAACGATATAGCAACTAAACCATAAAAAAAAAGTTACTGACTTCAAATTTTACATTTTATTACTGCTGCACCTTTGCTGTGAAGTTCTAAGTTTGCAACGCTTGTTTTTCACCTATTGCTACTAGCTGTGTTTAATCTATCACGTGTTCCTTGCTCATTTCGCGCCCTCCCCTGGCCAAAGAGCAGTTGAAACATTCACCAATCTGCTCGTGTATGTTTCTGCGCTGCGCTTCTCACATCAACGGTAGTGAATTCACGTTTCACCTTCAAAGAATGATCACTCTTCCTTAAGTGATCACAGTTTGTGTAGCGCTCACACTTTGAAATATGATCGCGTTTGAAGAGAGACCTGTGATCACTTATCACTGGTTTACAAGCCGTTCAATCACAGGACTAATCGTGATTTCCCACTCCCTGTGATTAATTCACAGGTTGTGATTTTTCGCTCATCACTAGCTCAATAGCGTGGTGGTTTATAATCATCACCGATTGGCATTCGCTTGGCACCTGCGGTGCGGTCAGTCACTGTGTGATGCGGCCACTAACTGAGATGTACCCACTTGTTACTGCGGCCACTTGTTCAGTTACGGAAGACCACTTGTTGAGAGCAGCCAGATGTAGCCTCCAGTTGTGTTGCAGTCACTTGTTGGGGAACGGTCACCTGTTGGGAAGCGGACGCTTGATGCTGGGAAGCGGACGCTTGCTGGGATGCAACCACCTGTTGTGTTGCAGCCACTTGTAGAGATGCAGCCACTAGTTGAGAAGCAACCACTTGTCAAGCGTTTGCATGATTCAACACAGACACTTGCTAATAGGATGCGATTCATAGTAGAGTCAATACAGACTTTCTCCACCCTTCTTGCATGTGTGGTTCACCAGGAAAACTATCTAGTTTGAACCGATACAGGGATTTTTACATAATATACAGCAATGCATATTCTGTTTTTTGCCCTCTTCAAGAAAACTCTTCTCGCGTTTCTCTATCTTCTTGTTTTGCCTTCTTTCCTCTCTTTTACACATTCCGATTTTCGCGGTAAATGTCTCTGAAAGACAAAAATCGTAGCATCCACACCCGCGACAGATGCTTTACTTGCATGTAGCATGTGCATGCGGAGATCGCTAGTAGAAATTGGAGAGCGGTCACTTCTCAGGGCGGGACTTTACGGGGGCCCTGACATTTCAATATTTTTTCAAGACTTTTTTGAGTGGAGTACGTGTGATGATGTGGTGCGTATATTAACGAGTTAATACACGTGTGAAACAATTAATAAAATGTCAAAACAGACGATATTATTATAGTTTCTAAACAAACGACGACGTGTTGAGTGTCACCGACGTTCCCTAAATGGCAACAATGACATTGCTTCAACACCAATTGTTGCTTCTAACAGGTCATTGAGTGGTGATATTGAAACAGAGCCATCTACAAGTAAGTGTGAAGGTGAACGGGAAAGCAAATATCAAAAAAAGATGGGAAAGTAAGTACAATTGGCTATACTTTGATCGAATCCGAGGCGGAGCGGTTTGTAAACTTTGTAAAGTGCACTTAAAGAACGATTTAGAAGCTCTACAAAAAAACAGGTGGAGTTTTTATTTCAGTACCTTTCACAAATTTCCGAAAGGCAACAAGGAACACTGGGTAATTAGAAAACCATTCAAGGTCAGAAAAACATGCAAAAGCCATTTCAATTGAGAATGATCGGTTACAGGGCCTTAAAGCTCCTATTCACTGGCAAATAATTCAGCAAAGTGAAAACGAAAAACAAATGAATCGACAGGCTTTATGTACGTTCGTTGAAAGCGTGTACCTTTTGGCGAAAGAGGAAATAAATATAAACCTTTAGTTCAGAGAATTGTACTAAAAAATTAGTGATCTTGAGCATTGAGTTCAATCTCAAAGTGAACGTTACACTTACGGGAGTAGAAATACAGCTTCAGAGCTTCTTAGGTGCACTGGGGAGGTTTTAGATAGTCAGGATGAATTTCTTCTTCACAACAGACCTTATTCCTTAATGGCAAACGAATCAAAGAATGTTAAAAATCAGAGTGAATTGTCTTTGTTTGTGCGTTATGTTGTCCCCGCTCCTTCTTTTGAAGTTCAAGAAAGATTTTTTGTGCGTGGTTGAGCTGAAAAGCACTGACGCCGAATCAATATTTTTGGCGGTTAATAAGGAATTAAACAAGCGAAAACTTATGAAAATTTAATATCGTGTTCTTTTGACGGGGCTGCTAATTTCAGTGCTTCTATTCCTGGTGTTTGTGCTAGACTTTCGAAAGAAAAGGGACAGGAGATACCGTACATGCATGGTAGAGCGCACATTTTATCAATTGCGATCACTAACTGTAGAAACAAGGATCCAATAATAAGGAGTACGCTGCATGTTATGAAAGACATTTATAAACTCTTTCACGCTTCCCCGAAAAGAGAAAGAATTTCGCATGAAGTTCAGAAAGTTCTGGAAGAGCCTGTGTTAATGATTCCTGAAGCTGTCGATGTGCGTTTGCTTTGTAATTTTCGTACAGTTCATTCAGTGCTTGTCTGCTACAAATCCATTCTAATATCATGTGAAAATATTTATAAGGACGGTGCTGATTTGTCTTCCTTCCTGGGGGAGAATTTTGTTAGAAATTATGAATTTTAGTTTTATTGTTGGTTTGGTGATTCTGGATGAGACACTGTGTGCAGTTAACAACTTCAGCGAACTTTTACAAAAGGAGAATATAATACTTTCTTTTCTTCCTGCTCTTGTCTCTGGAACTGTAGACTCATTTAGAGTGCATCGCGTCTCTTTGTGATACGCGGGACGAGGGAAACGAGATCCATAAGAAAACCAAGAAGCTTGAAAAAGATGCATCAGAGTCAAAGGGGTGTTCTTGAACGAAGATAAAGTGAAATGTTTGAAAAATGCAAAACAGTTTGTGGAAAGTGTGATTAATGAAATGAAGAAAAGATTCAATGATAAAGCCATGAAACTGATCCAGCTTGGTGCTTATTTTCAAGATTTTGATACATTCTCACAGCTTAGAGAGAGTGAGTGTAAAGAACTCTGCGCTGTTTTTGGAATCAATGATGCTGATGCTGTTATTGCAGATCTACGGTCTTTTAAATATGTTGCACGCAGTAAACCTGAAGATTCTGTAACAGATGTTGCTTCTTTCATTCTAAAAGCTGGTATTGGTTATGAGGCTCTTAAACTTCTCGCTGAGCGTGTGATGTGTATCCCTGTTTCTACTGCTAGTGTAGAAAGGTCCTTCAGTGCAATGAACAGAATTATGACTAAATCACGAAATCGTATGGGCCAAGATAAATGAGTTCTGTTTAAATGTGTCGATAGAAGAAGACATGGAACCTATAGAAGATTTTATTCCCGAGGTTATCGACAGGTATGTAGTGAAGAAACCCCGACGCATTCGACTGATGTGAATGTAAGTTATTACGTTTCTTATCATTTATTAAGTTTTACAATATGTGTTTTTTTAACTTTGTGAAAAAATCTGTTGAATAGATAATTTTTATTTAGAGAATATATGTGTACGATTTCTCACTAACAAGAAGTTTCGTTGGACACTTGCCTATCAATGTAAATAAACTTTGTTAGTGCTAATGGACTTATAGAAAATATCTTTACGGCATTCGCCTGGTGGGACTGAGGGAAACAAGAATTTTTTTTTCCGGGTTCACAAATGAGTTATATCCCATATCTAGGTGACAGAGATTGTTTTTGCTGTAGGAAAGTATTGTTTACATTTTTTCACCCACTGTGTAACCCCCGGGAGAAATGTTCTGAAATCATCACTGATTGAGCCACATGTAACTGTTAAGAAAAACGTGAAACAGGATTGGAAGTTTGGTGTTTCTAACAGTGGCGGTTCGTGACTGCGCATTCATATATATTGAATATGGTGTTGCCTGTAAATGGGAAGAGCGAAGGGCGTAACTCTACTTGCATTCTAGTTTAGTTATTTGTTCCTGCCCAGTGTTTTGTCGTCTGCGTCAATAATTTAGCTTATCACCCATTGCTTTATGAAAAAAAATAAGATATCTAATAATCGCTTAACAGAGAAATCGGAATCAAAATTTGCCTTGCACAGCACATCGAAGTATAATCGAAATAAATGTCAATTTCACGATAGTTTTCTTCCATCTTGCGACAAAATCCTGACTAGTTGATCATTCTTGTGTGTGGTGTGAAATGTAGATATTTATAACATGATTTTCTAGATCATTTATTTGTGTGGAAATTTCTATATTCATCAGTCTGTGTGTATATGATCTGTAGTGAGTAAGAAATGATCGAATTGGTAATTTTTTCAACATTCAGTTATGCATCCCATTCTATCTTTTCGACTATTAACGTTTTTATATACATACATATTTTGCGCTTACTTCATCAAAAGTCTCTGTCTTTTGTCAGCAATATTTCCGAGTCGAATGTTTTGTTTTAATTTTTAGTAAAGTTCGCTAAATAACATCCCATTCAGCACTGGTAAAAGCATTATATTCTTTATTAAAAAAAAGAGAGTAATCGAATTAAATTTTAATAAGCAGTACTGCGTTTTGTAAACCAAATATAAATTAAATAATTAAGCGACTTGTTGACTCTCATCTGTCTTTCCCAGCAACTATTTTGAACAGTATATGTAAAATCCTGTAAAAGTGCAGCAACATTAATATGTTGGAGTGTAAACTTTCTATTTAAAATCTAGCTAACTAACCAAGTTAAAACCCATGTTCAGCTATGGTCATAAACTAGCGTAAATGAAAAGAAGCTCAATGAAATTGTTTATATTTTCATAAATAATTCTTACTGTTTGAGTGTAGACTCATTTAAATGAGATTAACTTCATAACCGTGTGACTACTTTGCGAAGTAAAAGTAATCTTATCATCATAATTATGGCAAGGGGCGGGCGCTGCATCTGAAGAACCCCACTGGTCAAATGACAATGATTACGCATAGAGACGCTAGTTTTATTCGCTGTGTGCATATCCCTTTCCGACCTGATACCCACAAATGTGGGGGTTGACATTTTTATTTTTTATTTCGCTCTCCGTTGATCCTTCTTGCTGAAACCGAAACGGAACACTTGTGGCATATTCGCTTACTGGTTTGATCTTGTTTTTAATACATACGTCTAGTTTACATGGCGCTAGTGGGCAGTAAACATGGAGCGGCCACCCAGGGATAGTCGCAGCTGCAAAAGGAATGGTAAGTAATTTATTTTATCCACTTTTTTTTGCGAATCTGAGTAAATGTGCGCATTCTTGTGATAGATGAGACTTCAATAAATGCTTAGAATAGGTTTAATACTCAAAATAATTTTTATGTTTTAATTGGGGGGTGAGAGAAATTTGTCCACCACGTTTGTGGGGGACAGGTCACAACACGTAAAATTTAGGTGTTTACTGTGAAAATGTTGTGACGCAGTATTTACAAACAATGGAAGTCTGATAGCAAGGGTGTCGTTTTGAAAGCACAGTAAGAGTATCTGACAAAAACAAACAAGGCAATGCCGGTTCGAGTGACAAATTGAAATTCATAATAACATAATTTTGCAACTTTTGAGGACAGAAATTATGTCTCATGGGCACTATTTGTAATTAGCTCTCCACGTTTTATTTCTTTTGGCGCCAATTTCGGGCCCAGTGGTGCCACTGCATGTAACCAGAATTTTCCTATTTTAAGATATTAACTATGCACATTTGTAAAATCTATTGCTGTTAATAAACAAACTTTATGTTCATAAATTTAATTAAAATGTTTGTATTTTATTTTCAGGTTCTGCATTAGCTGATGAAGAAATCTTGCAGTGCCTTGAAAATTCTGATTTGGAATTGAGCGATTCAGACATCCTAGGAGATATAACGGATGTATTTGATCCAGATTTTGACCCCAACGAAGATGAGAGTAACAGTTCGTCGAGTGAAGATCACGACAAGAAAACAACGAATGATCTACCACCTAAGAGACGAACTTTATGGAGGAAAAAGACATTTCCAGTCAAGCAGGATACAGTTCCAAATACGGTTAGTTTATTCTCTCTTTCTAAAACAAGATCATATGTTTAACGTTCCACATTTATAATATTTAGGTTGATGGACATTTGCAGAACATCTAAAATAAATTCAATAAATTAATCAAGCTTTTTAATGTTTAGTTTGCTTCATTTTAGAAACATATGTTTAATTTGGTATCAAAAATGCACAAACATCCTTATTATTTAATATCATTTATCATGAATTTGCGGATTTACCGGGGGGGGGGGGGGGTAGGGCGTTGCTCCCCCTGTCTTTTCCGAATGACGATGAGAACTCCCGGAATAACTTCCACGCTTAAAGTAATTGCCACCCCAGGGTATCTCTCTCTCCTAAATCCTGAAATGACTGGCGGGTTTTACGGCTCACTGTTCAGGCCTATTAATTAAAGAAAACACTGTAAATTAAATTATAAATTTTAAATAAATGGAAAGCAATAAGAATCAACAGGTGATGAACATTAAAATTGAATTCCTGATCAAACCGTGATTCGAAAATAAAAATAGCATATCTTTGTGCTGTAAAGTAATATGTTTAACCAGCAAGAAGAAAATAATTTTAAAAACTTCAAGAAATAATTTTTGGATTTCGCAAGTTATGTATTCCAAGCTAATAATTCTGTTTGTAGATAATCACACGTATTTGATCTTTTTATACATTTAAAATATTCTAATCTACATTATTTCATTTTTCTTTTCAGAATGAAGATCACTCAGAGCTACTATCTCCGATTCAAATTCTCGCGATGTATTTTCCTGAGGAATTCTTCAAGAAAGCAGCACATTTTACAGCTCGATACTATCTGAAACAAACCGGTAAAGAACTACATACAAACGAAACTGAAATTAAACGACTGTTCGGAATTTATTGTGCTATTGGTTGCTTAAAGTTTCCACGTTTGAAAATGTACTGGAGCAGTTCTTTTAAAATTCCAATAATATGTAATGCTATGACACGGGACAGATTTTTTCAGTTAAGGAATAATTTTCATGTTGTAGATGCCGATGAACTTGATGAAAATGAAAAAAAGGAAAATAAACTATACAAGGTACAGCCGGTAGTAGATTTTGTTCGACAGAGATGTCTCGAATTGCCAAGAAATGCAGACTCCTATTCCATCGATGAGCAAATGGTACCATTTCTTGGGAAATCTATCTTGAAACAATTTGTTCCTGGAAAACCACGTCCAGAAGGTTTGAAAAACTTTGTGCTATCAACATCAACTGGATTCGTTCTAGATTTTGAATTTTATCAAGGAACAACAACCAGAAAAGTTAACGAAGAATTAGGATTAGGCCCATCAATTGTTCTTCGCCTATGTGAAACGTTACCCATTGATTCAAAAGTATATTTTGACAGATACTTTACAACGTTGCCTTTACTTGACAAACTGGTGGATAACGGTTTACATGGAACAGGGACAATTACGAAGAACCGCTTAAAGTGTGTGAATTTGGCAAATGATCGAGACATGCATCGCGGAGATTTTGACGAAAGAGTGAGAGAAGATGACAAAATCGTAATTGTAAAATGGAGAGACAACAAATGTGTCACTTTGGCTTCTACTTGTACGGGATCATTACCCGTAACACATGTCAAAAGGTGGTCCAAATCCGAGAAGAAGCACATTGAAATTCAGTGCCCAGCTGTTGTTAAACAGTACAATAAAGCAATGGGTGGAGTTGATATTTGCGATCAATTGATAGAATGTTACCGCACATGGATTAGGACAAAAAAGTGGACAGTGAAAGTTGTAAACCATCTCTTAGATTTAAGTATCGTGAATGCATGGATGGAATACAGAATTATGTGTTTGCAGAATGGGATGAATAAAAAGGAAATAATGGATTTACTAAACTTTCGAATCGCCTTAGCGGAATCTCTGATAAAGTCCAACGTTTCGCCTGAAGATGTAAGATTTGAGGAACATCACAGCTCCACTATTGGAAGTAATACATACAAACCAGCACCCATTCCAAGTGGAGATACAAGGTTAGATGGGTATTGTCATTGGCCAGTAATGGATAAATTGAAAAATGCACGATGCTGTAGAAAGGAAAAATGTTTGGGTAAAACTAGAACAAGATGCGAAAAATGTAATGTGTATTTGTGTCTTACAAATGAAAGGAATTGTTTCAAAACATTTCACAACAAGAAATAAAGTGGTACAACACCAACATTTAAGGAGAAAAATTGGTAAAATAAGAGTAATTCAAGCCACATAAAACTGTTTGTTAAACTTCTGTCAAGTTAGATAACATTTTAACCCCACTAAAATGTATTCTGAGTTTTGAAAGTTAATTAACATATAAAACCTTATATGTACACATTTTATAGTCTTAAGACCCAGCCACCACAATTGTGGGGGTCGCCATATTGGATATACTAATGGAAAATTTAAAAAAATGTTAACATATTTGCACTAATAGCATACTAAAGATAAATAAAATATATACTAAAGCCTAAAGTCAGTTGTATTTTTTTCTCAGGTCTGAAAGGGATATGCACACAAACCAACTCAGATTATTCCAGTAAATGAAGTTCCACGGAATCATACATTCATCTCGCGATATAATCAAAGTGAACATCATAGTGTGAAACGTTCTCAAGTATCTACTGCAGTAGAACAACGATCCTGGCTTAAGACCCACGTTGGATGTACGATAGTAAAACTGCAAATGACTTATGGTCTTCAGGAAGCTTGTGTAGTGGTGATAGCGCTCTACTGTATAAGACTGCCGCCAGAAGCAAGTCAGAATAATGTTGATAATTGTTTATGATAATCACCATGCATAGGTAAACTGTGAACGCAGCTTAATAGCAATCATTTCTTGTGTCCTTAGTCTGACTTCCAAGCGAAAACAAGCACATTTTACCACGGGTAATTTGCAGTCTTGAATGACAATATACTTGTGATATATTGGCAGCGGTGGAATAGGTTTAGCACAGGCGCCACTGAGAAGCATGCGAGCATTTGCAAGATATAAGTTCTTACGACTTTAGCTTGCTCCCCTGAATCAAAGAATTCAGAGGTATGCGGCTCGCAATGTGCAAGAGATGCTTCTGCAACAAGGCAGAACTCCATTACTTATATCAAATATCGACACGCACAAGAGAAAAGTTTTTCGGTACGGTACTGTACCTAATACTTCGAATACTTCCCATTGGCGCTGATAACCTTCTCCCATCGCTGTCACAGGCTGAAGATCCATTTGCGGCAGAAGTCTGATAAGTAAGAAGCAAAAAAGTCACCCAGGCACATCTTCACCTCGTTGTCATTTCGGAAAATTTTCTCCAGCAATGTTGTTGGAGAGAGATTGAAATAAATGAAAATCCTATAAAGCAATGTCCTGTGAATATATTGGATTTGGAGGGGGATTTCCCAATCAAACGCGAGCAGTTTCTGTTTCGTTTTTATTAAGTACCCATTTTTCCATTTTACAGGCATACCCCGTGGTACTGAGATGGGCTGGTATGAGAGGTGTTTTGTTTACCCCTGCTGCTAGCTCACGTAAATCTGCATCTTGTCTCTCTTCCAACAATTGTTTCAATCCTAACATTAGAGGGCAAACCACTTCTGCACGTACCTCAGAGGTCACGATTTCCACTGGTGCATTTTCTGTACTCATTGCACATACTATGTCCAACATTACTGTCCCCAACAACTTTCCGTAAGTTTCCTAACACTTCCTTCACTTTCATCCTATTCATTCACCAATATTGCCCTTAAATCTTCTGAGAAATGTTCCATCTCGTAATGCACACAGATAATTCATACAAATCACATCACTGTGTTCCACTACAACAACATTGATCAATCTAATATGCTACTAAGTTTTAATATTGCCCACTAAAAGGTAGTGGCGTCCTAAGCACCTTCGAACATTGAAAAGTACTGGAATTTATTTTTTACAAGGCGATTTTCGATTTCCTCTTAGTAACACATGTTTTCAAAACAGTTCTAGTTTCTTTCACAAACACAATTTCGGTTTTTGTTTAAATCTGAGTTTTACGGTTTGTTTAACTTTGAATTTTAGTAGAGATCTTGCTTAACCAGCGATTTTCAACACAACATGGTAATATGAGCTCCCCGTCTCTACGTATTTTTTTCTTGCACGAAATTACAATGCTGCTTTACAAACTGAAATCTAGACAGTTCAAAGTTTCAGAAAAGGAAGTTCATAACTTTAGAGGTTTCTGTTCCTGAAGATTTTTTATCTTCTGTTCTGTTCATTGTTGAAATAGCTCTAGAGATCGTTGCTTTGCACTAACCTTAAATACATTTATACCCAAAGGTTAATTTTCCTGTTATATAGCTTTGGTTCTTGAACAAATAATCGAAAACTGAGCTTTGAATAAAAGCATGAAACATGTATTTTCGCCAGAAAACCGAGAACAGACTGAGAGAAAACCGTAAATCGGGGTTTAATTTAAAAAATCTGAATTATCGGTTTTTATTGGATTTTAACATGACCAGTAAACGGTGGTTAAAAGATAGTTTCACCCATCACTAATATCAACACAAATCAACAGGAACACTGCTGATGGAAACCAGTGGTTTCAAAAATTAGGTAAAGGCGAAGGACATGACGAGAGAATATACGGAAGGAATGTAATGGCAAATACGAGGGACGCTTCTCTTAGCAACATGAAACGTGTTAGTTAAATACGAAAGTGACTCACCTGGTGATAGTTACAATCCCTCAACGTAATCTTATACTTATATGATATTCTAAACATCAGGGAGATGGGAGTATCTCAGTGATAACTTAATTTTCTAAAAGTGTGATGAGAGCGCTCTACTGCAGAGATAATACCAGGAATGCCACGGAAAGCGTCTTCCTCTTAGGGGGTCCTTTATCTTCGGAACTAATCAAAATCATATAAATCATGTCTGGCGGGTAAAAGGGGTATTCGGGCATCTCTCCCCACTTACTCTTTTCCTAACCCATAGAATTGTGACGTATGCCATCTGGCATTATGTACAACGAGATATGATCTTAAGATATGCGGCCTCTTCCTCCAAACCACCGGATTTATTGAATTGTTACTAACATCCTAAACAAGCTGGTAAGCTTCTAAGGATGGGACTTACAGTTTCTGGTAAAGTGGGATCCGAACCACTCCGTTCAATGGACTCCGGCGGGAACTGAACCCGTGACCACGCGCACAGAAAGCGAGCGAATTAACCTCACGATCACCCCGAGGTTGCCAAACAACTGGATGAAAATGGTATTACAGATAGTGAGAACAGTATGCAGTATTAACTATGTTCCCGTGTGGAGAAGTGTGTGGACGGATGAGTACGTAGTTACATGTCACTATGCCTTCCACCGCATTCTTTTTGGCTTGTATCACGTTCACAGTGAAATGCATTTACTCCATCTGGCAACAGTTCGATATGAGAGAGCAGTCACCACAGGCCCTCCTCAATCATTTGTAGGATTGGTGTGCGTTTTACCCGGTGCGACCTGGAACTTGGTAAATTTACGCTGTTCTTACTCGAATACACACAACTTAAACTGCTTCTGTTTAACTCGAGGTTGTACTGCAAAATTAGCACATCATCACATGAACGAAAGAATGATAAACAACAAACCGTTAGTCACTTGTAATAACTCTTATTAACTCGCCAGCTGACAGTGTTGTCACTAGAAGACGTTCCCCCGTACATTTTTCATAAACTAAGTTTATAGTCTGTGGAATGTTGACACTATTTTGGGATCCCCCTTCCTCCCTCTCTCTCTTTCTCTTCTGGCCTTGAAACAGTTCGTAGTATTGTTCCTTACAGAGAGAGGGAGAAATAATTGGGAACAACTGTGAATTAAATCTTCTACTAGAAATCAATATTGAAGATGTTAACCTACTAATGACAGAAACATCGCCTTCACTTCGTAAGGAATGTCGGATTGATTACCGGTCCGATATCTTTAAGATTCAGCAATATCAAGGTTTACTGACAGCCGATATTACACTTCTGGCTTATATTTGATAATGTTACAAAGAGAGGTATAAATATGCACGCCAATACATTATCTGTGCTCCGATAAAGTACATCTACATTAGGCTTAAGTCTGTAGTTTTTACCACCATTCTCAATTACACATGAATTCGAACATTCGAACGCTCAATGACATAATAAATAAATAAATACGCGTACATAATCACACAATAAATAGAAAGAACTACCCTTGTCATTTAATTTTCAATATACTCAGTTTTAAAGGAATATAACCAGGGGTGGATTTCGGTTTCATATTTTGGATTGGTCCGCTGCTCAATGTTTTTTTTTTCACTGGGAGTTTATTTAATTATTGTTTCAAATGAATTAAAGCACATTTGAATCAAACCTTTTGCCTAGCCGCACCAGGGTCGAAAGCCACCCCTGAATGTAACAGTCCCACGGTATACTAGAAATGTAAATTATACAATTTTTTTTATCAAATAACCTATAAGAGAATCTTCAATTGGTGACTAAACGATTATTTTGAGCCTCAATCTTGTTTTAAATTTCATGTAGAGGTGAACGCATGAACGAGAGTTTCTCGAGCTTTAAACTGAAGTCTTCGAAATAACCAACTGAAGTCTTCGAAATAACCAACTGAAGTCTTCGAAATAACCAACTGAAGTCTTCGAAATAACAAACTTTTATGTGATTTTTCTTTAACTTAACGCCGTCACAGGGAGTTCAATCTAAATCTTATCTAACATTTAAAGCTTGTTTAAGAATATTTTTGGTGAAAAGTTGAGCAGAAACTTCCCATGATCTTTCCTAGGCATTATTCACAGATACACAATAGTACAAAACACAATTTAACCTTGCAACAATACTTTACGGGCCTGACAATAATGCATTGTAATCTCACAAACTTTCTACGTCAGCAGGTAGTAAGCACATTAAGCTGGACTCTTCCATCTTCGGCGTGCAGTATACTTGTCATGGAACAAGAACAATGAAAGTGCACATTAAGTCTGTACATCATTCTTTGGTAGACGGCTTCTTTCCGTACACCAAATCATCCACATACCTCATTACCACAAGGCACGTAATCAAGGTGAAACCAGTGATAACTATTGATATGAAGAGATGATTTGAACAAGGCACAGCTGACCATGTAATCTCAATAATTTTCTTCACTGCAATCGGCAATGATCTGTCAAGAGAAGAACATCTGTTAACTTGTTGAAGTTTTCCTTTTACATACATATTAGCTACATAAATTATATTTCAAAGTTATTTATCAATTTATCTATCTGACTGTAAGGATTGTGATCAATGCTTTTACTAATCCCTGAACTTCATTTAACATTAAAAGATGCCTTCAAGCATTTGAAGTTTCCATAGAAAGTATTATTACCACTGAGTATTAGAGGAAGTAGCGCCTTGTGTTCTGAGTTAATCGTTGCTTTAAAACCACAGGTATCCACTTGGGTCACCAATACCTCCTAGCACGAAATCATGTGCTTGGACTTCGACTGACATAGTTATTTTTGTACATTTGATTATATTTCATTCACCACGTATTCGCTAAAAATAATCTTGTGGGCCAATGAACGAAGACTTTAATATATTATTAACTAAATGTTTTATATGAAGCGTATTGTTACAAGTAGCAATATTCTTTTAAAATTACAAATGGAGGGGTCGGAGTCGGTGGTGGTATAGATTAAGGAGTCTGAGTCGACGCTTCTGTATACCGACTCCGCATCCCTGCTGAGAATTCTTCTTCCTCACTAGAAACAGCACAATCCGAATATTGTTTAAAGGCTACTGCACCAATAAGTATAAATCCTCAGGACTGTATAAAATTTAATGCAAATACACAGTTACACAGATATGTATGAAACAACATTGTTTATCCCCGAAACTAAAAAAAAAAAAAAAAAGATACAAAACACGATGATAGCAACCGAGCGACCGTAGCTCAGTTGGTACAGAGTTGGCTTGGGAACGATCCCAGCGGTTGCCTATCCTTACTGAGGGTTTTCCAGGGCTTTTCCTCAGTCACACCAGAGAAAGGTTGACATGGACCTAAAAATCAGTCCCTGGCCGATTTGCTTCCAAGATCCTCTCCCCAAACCCTATCCTGGCCTGAGCCTAAAGGCCATAAATACATAAATTCAACGACGAAGCAATTCTGAATTGTCAAAACAGCTTAAAGAGATATGTTACGTCCCTCTTCGGCCCATAACAAACATAATACTACAAGTAAGCGAATGTGGGGATGGTAGTTAGAATACAGGTTCGGGCTGCTTTTTACCCCATGGGAATAGAAAATAATTAAACATGACGACCTGCAGCCTTAAGTCGCTGTAAGGCCAGAACTTGAAAAGTTTGCATTACGTTGATACACAATTAGTGCTAACATTAGTTATAACGAAACTGCGATTATCAGCAAACACGGAACTTTAATTTTGCACGAACTGTCTTCTCAAAACACCTTCCACTTTCAATAATAATAAAAATTTTAGAAGTACTTTTTCAATTAACAACTTAAATACAAGTAAACCCACACAATGTATCGTTCTAAAATATATTTATTACCTTGATACTCGCACATGTTTTATTCTTGATCCCACTTCCTTCAATTTCTTCCAACATTTTTCACACGACCCACGACAAATACTGACGAATCCTATTGGACTGACTATAATTATTGGAAGGAAAGATCAAATAAGGGAATTAACCAACGGAGAACTAATTGTCCGGTAAGGAAATCAAATTAAACAAACACAAAAACAAAAATGAAATAAATAAATAAAAATTAAAAAGATTGTCAATCTATGAAGAATGAGGCCCATTCAAGAAATAATTGTGCAGAATTTTCTTTCCTTTTTTAGAAAGAAAAAAAAAGAGAAAAGGCATGAACTTAAAATATATCCGAAGGATCCTTTTCAAAATAATCCCCTCCGGGTAAAATCCATCTGTGGAATCTTGCTGCCACCCCTCAAAGACGTGCCGGAAGTAAGCTTTGAGCACCCCTTTCAGAACCTGCAAAGCTTTGATCATCCCTTTCTTTACGTAAACTTTACAATACACATGGGCGGATCAGAAAAAACAAGTATTCTGTGAATGCACGAAATAGGAGGTAGGTACTTGGTTTACCGGAGGTGCAACAGATGACGCCATATACACGTGGCGAGTTTCGGCAACTTTACGTTTACCGTCAGTTGAGTAGTAGCCAATGCAATAGAGACACGCTTGCAGAATTGGTCTGCCGTGGAAGTACGAAGGGTAATACGCTTCTTGTGGGCAAGGAATGTTCCAGCAGCGGAGATCCATAGTGAACTCGTGGAAATGTATGGAGAGAGTGATCAGTAGACAACATGTTGCGAAATGCTGTAGGTCATTTACCTCGGGAACGGGGTATGTGGCAAGTCGCTATAGTGCACACAGTTTTTGGTGAGAAGTGTGGAGTCACTCCCTCACACAGTTCCGACTTGGCTCCCAGTGACTTTTCCTTTTTCCCCCAGCTGAAAGCGCACTTGTCTGGAACACCGTTCTCGTCCGACGATGAAGTCAAGACAGCTATAACGAAGTCTGGTTATTATACCTAGCACTTTCTTTAGAAAAACCAAGCGGCCGTGGCTCAGTGGTAGAGCTTTGGTTTAGCATTCGGGAGGTCCTGGGATCGATCCCAGCGGGCGACCATCCTGACAGATTTTTCCAGGAGTTTTTCCTCAGTCTTACCAGGTAAATACTGGGATAGTACCTACAATATAGGCCCTGGCCGTCTACCTTCCAACATTCTCTCCCTCACCCTATCCCGGCCTGAGCCTCAGATGCCTAAAAGTCTTAAAATAAATTCAGATTCAATTCTCTTTAGAAAAGTAAAAAACTTTAGTAAACTTTATTTTGTATGGGCCAGTCTTGTAACTTTTGACTTCGGCTCGTCACGACTTAGCCTATACATCTAATACCAATGCACAAACACCCATGACCTAGGCGAGATTCGAACCCGTGACTTTCAGTCGCTGAGCTAACGTCTTACACCGCGCAGCTACCTGGTCGGTCACTCTATTAAGGGAAAAAATGAAATCTTCCTTCAACGGGCCTCATTTTTTTTTAAACGAAGTCATTTTATTCATTAAACTGCACTGACAGGTTAGATAGCAATTCTTTCTTAGTGAGGCTGAGAAGAAAGCTTATCAACTTAATAAGTGCGGAGGTTTGAATTGAAGCCAAAAGCTTTCAATTACAAATTATACGCTAATACACCGGTTTACATTATGGTTTATACACATGTTATATATTCACCGAACGGTCGTAGCTAAGTAGGTAAAGCGTTCGGAAGGTTCTGGGAAATCCCAGCGGCCGCCCACCCTGACTGAGGTTTATCCAGTGCTTTCCTCAGTCATACCAAGCAAATGCAGGGATGATACTCACTAACTAGGCCCTGTGCAACTACCTTCAAACATCATCTGCCCCACCCCATCCCGACCTGAGCTTGAGATGCCTAAGGGCATAAAAAATTCAAAATGATACATATTCATGCTATTAAAGCTACTTAAATGAGACTCTGTGGTTAATTTTGAAATAAAAGAAATGCATGCTTAAAATCAGTTTTAAAAAAAGTCGAACAGGAAAAAATATGATTATATTATTAACAGTTCCTAATTTGTGAATACTTAAATGTGAAATAAAGAGAAAACTTTCATTTGATTTTACTGTTTATACAAAGAAAAACGCTGATAACATGTTCTTTACATGAAATAGAGCTATTACTGTGTTGTCTGTTATGTAAGGGTACCGATAATATTGGTATTTTTTTTTAATATAAAAAGAGAGGATTGGCTTCTACGTCTATGCCTCTTTCATATTTGAGCAGTGCTAGAAATGGGACGGTATACAATGGTATGATATACTGGTTCTTCTATTCATTTTTTATACCCGTATTTCTTGCCAAAAAAAAAAAAAAACATCGGCATCTATGCTTATATAGAAATATCAAATACAGCAATTATTGCAAAATGTTTCAAACGGGAAAAATAAAGGAAGGAGTATTGTCCGGCCATCTTTAGCTTCTAAGTTTATACTCTACAGAAATAGTGTTGTGTAGCATAGTGTTCTAAATTAATTGTTATGTGGCAGCTCATATCGAAGACTGGTCGTGACCTCCAAACGGTTCAGAAACACTGTAAGTACACCGTACGGGGATTAACTTTGTAGTGTCTGTTTAAGAATTTATGTTTAGAATATTATGTCATTGTGTTAAGCTGTTCGATTGTTAACTGAAAATAATTTAATAAGGCAAAATAACTTAATTTATAGTGCCAAATTAAAAAACAGATAATGCAAATTATTGTCAATTTTGCTTTGTAGTAATACTTGGTCTCTCATGGTTATAATTTAACAATGGTTTTGCTCACATAACTTAGTCTTAACAATACCTAAAATCCGTTACTAAGAAATATTTTTAATGTTCGGAACGTGATGAATTGTCAGAGTACTTTCTGACTTCCTTGATGCCCTATCCCTTGTGGTAGGTCACCAAAAGAAGCTACGAGGTATTCCTCACTGACAACTCAGAACGTGCCGGCTTGCACCTAGTGACTGGATCGATGATATTGCACTGAGGGGAATAGCGGGAAGGGAGTCATCGTCTTGGAAGAAACCCTGCTACAAGAAACATCAGAAGTGTGGTGTTTCTCTCTCAGTGCAATCTAGACCTAGGGCGGTGAGGGTCTATTCCACAACAGCAACCTATGGATCATTCCACGAAAAGCAAATAAGATCTTTCTCAATGATAGAAGCATTTATTGGCTTGTGTAAATGAATGATCCACAGGAGGAGGCATCCTTCTAGGCCCGCCAAAATCCCATAGGATGCCTGTGAATGTTACAAAAATCACGAGAACTAAGTGTGTGTGGAAAAAGTCTCACTCAAAACTTTCGATGTCCTTGTCGAAATCCATTGTCTAGATTCAATCTGAATTGTATTTTCATACATTTTATTTCTGCACATATTATTAAAAAATAAGTTTAATAAATTTTTAGGGCGAATTTGACGTCACTCTACAGAACAGTGATGATGAATTGGAGTTGCGACTATTCTCCAATATGAATTATTTTTCTTAGTATAATCTCCTTCTCTGTATGCTTTGTAAATGTATATAGCTTATATTCTTGGGTATTCACTGAAACATATGACTTTTGTAAGTATAATCTCGGACTTTGTATTCTTTGTAGATGTATCTCGTTTACATTGTGTATTCATTGTAACATAGTATGAATTACACTGAGCAACAAAATTTCGTAAAGTGTGAAATTATCCGACTTTTAGAACATTTCTGCAGATATGCTGAACACGAATATGTCATTGGATTACCCGTAAAATTTCCGATTCACATTGCAAATGAATCTGTCACCGCTAGAGTTCCAAAACTTGTGTTTATTTTAAATTTACACACAGAACTGAACTCAAAACACAGCTTGAAAGCATTCAAAGAAAGCTTTTATTGCCGAGTAACTGTAGAAAAATTAAATACATGTACACCATCACTGGCTGAAGGTCCTGAGCGTTTTATGTAAATTAAAAATCAAAATTCCATACGAAATTAATAGAACTGAGCATCTGAACACATTTTCCTATTATGACAGGAAGTATCCTTATGCATTAAACTCAACATACTGTCTCCCATCACTGGTAGATTCCATCGACATTGATTTCTCTTCTCGATTGTTTTAACATCCTTATGAAAGCGTCCCCCAAGTTCGTCGCTTACATCAAACAAGTTCGGTGTGAAAAAATCAAGATGGGAGTGAAAGAAATGCACCTTCACATATGCACATAACATCACATCACATTATAGCTCCACAATAGCTTTGTAATTAGAATCCTTTTGGAATAATTTCTGGTATTGTAACTAAAGTCTACAACGTAAAGTAGTGGATCAGTCCTTCCGAATGATAAGCTCTTCTTGGATTACGTAATCAACCTTCTAGTGCAGATCGACAGGTACCACGGGACGCTTGACGAGCCAATGATTGGTCCTGGTAGCCAAGTGGTACTCCAAAACATGGTGCACATGCAACATAAAACTTCGTCCCATGTACGATTTTATGTTTCACCTGTTTAGGGCACATCTAGCATCTACACACGTAGTAGAATGAATCTGCAGATGTTTGCAATGTCTAGATGTGAAACGGACGTAAGCCATAGTGCTGTTACCCCCATGAAATTAATTTTATCTTTTATTGTGAAGTGAACACGATTCACCCTAAGTCACGAAATACACACGCTGCACGTCATTTGTACGTGGCGCTAACTCCTCAGCTGAGATGATGGGACTGCAATTCGCAGTAACGAACACACTCGAAGTATCGCCGTGGTCGAGTGCAGCATTATTGAAGTCAATGCGAAAGATATCTACTAAGAAAGATGCACGTCTGTCCAGGAGTGCCTAACAATCATGTTTATGTGTATATACACATATCGAAAAAAATGTAATATTTTTCTGAAATATCGACATTTGAACAAAACTAACAACAGATTCGTATTCAGCGTATTCCAATCATTAAAGACACACCAAAAAAATTAACATAACTTTTTTATTGTTACGCAGTGTTATTTTTCTTCGTATAATCTCTGTTCTTTGTAAATGTATTTCATTTGTATTATTTTGTGTTCACTCTAACATAGTACGAATTATTTTTCTCAGTATGAGCTTTTTGTAAATGTATCTTGATTGTATTCTTGTGTATTTACTATAACATAGTACGAATTGGAGTTTATTGTAATGGTAATTCATATATATAATCTGTATCGTGTAGATAGTATGACGTGTTCTATACCAGAGTGCATCTGCACGGAAGCTGGCCAACAGAATGAAAAAAATCAAATCAATGATGCTGTGATGCGCGTGAGTGACAGCACTGGGCTTTGAACAATCTTCCTTGGTGCTTTTCTCGGATATTTTATTTTAATTTATTCCTGGAAAAAGTTATTATGAGAACTAGTTGGTTTTATTTAGAACCTAAGGAAGGAAGGAACTGAAAATCAATTACGTCCTTTTGAATTAAGATTTATTTATGGCCTTCAGGTATCTATGGCTCAGGCCGGAATACGGTAGGGGCGAAGGTTGTGGGATGGAATCGGCCAGAGCCTAAGTTGAAGGTATCATTTGCCTATTGCAACTGAGGAAAATTCCTGGGAAACCTCAGTCAGAATGGCCTGTCCCAAGTACAGCTGTGGACAAAGTATTATCGCATGTGTAAAGCATATTTACGTTAAAAATATTTCACTCTCCGAGTTAAAACGAGGGAACTATACAACTTGGTAGATTCTTAAACGTAGAAATTTTTGTCGACAAGAAATTCTATATTTGTAAATATCGCCCTTGTTTAGCTACATCTCACGACAATATTTTCCTCAAGAGTGCGTCATGTGATCTGTAAGTCAACAAATTTATACGATATTTCAATATATTCATTCTTGAAATAAGAAAAGTCAGTCATAGTCATGCGACAAAACTTTTGTCCATACCTGTACCGAACACAGGACCTCCCGATTATGTCCTCTACCTACTGCAAGTTCATCTAAGGCTGACTTTTCTGCCTTTACTGTATTTTCTCCATAAGCTTTCGTCATTAGCGTTCTGACGAAAGCGGCAGATCCTTGTAGGCAAGTTATAAGTTCTCTCCGTTAATCTCGATCGTGCGCTTTGCTTTTTGTCTTTGCATATGAATTATCTTCCTTAATACTGTCCAGAAATTGTATCTGTCTTCCTCTTTCAACCATACCCTTCAGTTGCATAATCTGGTGCAGTGTTTCTCAACTGCTGGGCCACGGCTCAATTCCGAACCCTGGTGAATCCCTCCTACTCGGCCTTGGCGAGCCTACTGTTTTAAGTAAGTATGATTTTATTAAATAACTATGGGAAATCATATTACATCAACTTAGCCTTTGGCCTTACAACACAATTTTGTCAAATCACGACCTCCAAAACATTGAAGAACATTATCTTAAAAGATGTAAAGCGATAAAGCTGACTTTATTACTATTTCAAGCACTATATTTGAGAGAGGACAGTCGTCGGTAGGCACAATTTCTGGCAAACAAAGAAGGAACAATTAAGGGTTTTAAAGTCATATATTACCTTGGCATTCTCATGGAAGAACGTAGGAAAATATAACGGAAGTACCTCAAGATGACTGGAGTATGTGAAGGAACTAACCCACTCAACCCTTTCTCACTGTCACACCGACATGACCACGTAGGGACTAGCATCTTCACTTTAAGGATAATCTAAAGCAACGATCTCCAGCAAAAGATGGCAGCACTACCTCCGTATATGTCTAATGTATTTTCACTGTCACACGGAATTTCCTTGCTGCTCCTACAAATTCACGCTTAGAGAGCTGAAACTTCCAGGGAAGAAAGTTCATAACCAATTTAAGAGCATGATCGATGCCGATTTTTAATTTTCTTTTTTGTTCATTGTTAAAAGAGCTTCATTGTTATAGGTTTTGATATTCATAACAATGAAGCGATTTCAACAATGAAGAAAAACGAAAATAAAAAATCGGCATCGATCATGCTTTTGAAGTGGTTATGAACTTTCTTCCCTGAAAGTTTGAACTCTCTAGGCTTGAATTTATAGGAGCAGCAAGGAAAATTCGTGCAACAATACATATACGGAGATAGTGCTGCCATCTCTTGTTGGAGATCGTTGCTTTAGATTATCCTTAATACTGACTATCCTATTGTATCCCATGCTACGATTCCCGTTATTTTTTCAACCAAGTTACTCTTCGCTGAAGTGATGTTAATGCAACTTAGGGTAGATTGAGTTTTTTTTAGTTGTTTCATAAACTCTAAAAAAATTAGTTAAAAAAGGATTTTTAAAAAACATGCTATTTAAGAAGGACTAAAAAGTAAATAATAATAATAAATTAAATTAATCTTATGAATCAGAAAATAAAAGCATGGGTGCTCTTAGATATTATGATTTTATGATAAGGTAAGCAAGAGCACCCACGCTTCTATTTTTCGATTCATTAGATTAATTCAATTTATTATTTTTTTACTTTTTAGTCCATCTTAAAAAAGCGTTTTTAAAAAATCCTTTTCTAATTAATTTTTTATGTATAATAGATAAATATTAAACTCCCTGCAAGACAGGCAACCCAAACTTCACATAATAGATGCAGCGTTGCGTTCATTTAAGGATAATTTCGAATTATTTTAATTAATTAATTACAGTTAACTGGATTATTCTATCGTATATCTAATGATTGAATATTGTATTGTCATCGGAATACAAAATTTCAAAGAAATCGGATGATGGGAAGTGAGTTAAAAATCAATTACAAGATTTGTACCAGAGGTGATTACAGAGCAAGTTAATATAAAGCGTGTAAAAATACTTTTCGGCCTGAACCAAAGTTATCTAAAGGCCTTAAATAAAATTCAAATTCAATTTTAAAATACTTTTCAGTTAAAGACTATCGCTCTAATCCTCTGTTTATATGCACGTGTTCCTTGTCCATTTCTCCATAGATGTTAAAGAACAAAATGTTCGAAAATTCGTGACTGTTTCTATGATTTTGTGTGCGTTTTTATGTGATTTCTACAGGAACTATAACGTGTAAGTATTCCCATATTTTATTATCCTTACTTTTTTCTTTCAGGTACATAACTACCATAAAATGTGTCAAAAATTTACTTATTGTTTTTTGGATTTGATAACTGGTTTATATTCCAGGCACTTTATTTTACACAAAATAATTTATTTTCGTGTGGTGTATTGAACAGATGTCAGAAAAAGTTATTTAACAACAACTGATATTACTGACTCAGACACCACACACACACTTCCCCCCCTTTGTGTGTATGTGTGTGAATGGTACACACTACTGATATGTATTCAAATACATTTCTAGACGGAACTGACATCTACAGCCTAAGCCAGTCTTCAATCTAAATAATGAACTTCTTCAGTAACTTTATCTCCGGGAAAAAAGATGAGGAAGGAAGCAAGCAGGATTTTTATTTTACGTATAATTCCGGTGTTTGTTTGATTAGACTGAGGAAAACTTCACTGACATGAGCAGTCGTTGAACTTGAGTTGCCTTCCTAGTGCCGAATTTTATTCGGCGATATTCGCCATTAAACCAAGTAGACTGGCCATGTATGTATGCATAAAAATATTACGAAGAAAGAAGAAGACGGGAAGTTATCCATATTAGCTACTACCTTTTACTTTCCGAGATAACTTATAATAATATCAAGGAACTCTACAATAACTTAAGAATCAGGCTTATTTCAAGGTTACATCCTACGATTCATCTGGTGTGACTGAGAGACACCCTCAGTCACAATGGCTGTTCCGAGGATTTGAAGCTGGGACCTCCCGATAATGAGGCAAGTACATATTCGCTGAACCACCACGCTCGGTCATCAATAGGAAGTTTAAAGCATCTCGGGGTGGCCGAAAGGTTATCACGCTCGTTTCCTATGCGCATGGTCACGTGTTCATTTTCCGCCGGAGTCTGTTGAACGGATTGGTTCAGTCAATTTTACCAAAAGCTTTTTCAATAGCTAATTTAGGTACTATCGCAGCATTCACGTGATGAAATTAAGAAAACAAACAACTGGAAAATGTATGTCGGGATGGCCGGAAGCAGGATTCGAACCTGCTTACCCTTCCAGTGCCGTTCCTAAGCCCTCGACTATAACCATTGGACCAGATAACAAACAGGGAAATCTTGCATGACGTGAAGGATAAGAGTAGTGCTGGTCAACGTAGCAATGGAAAGTAATGCTACGGAACGATGCATCGGTTATACACAATATATACAGGTATTTCGTGGAAGGGTTACTTATCGTGGATTTTTAACGACTCCGTAATCTTTTAGGGCTGTTGGTACTCTGCACACCCTCCTTTTGCAAAAAAGGAGTTGGAATTAAAAAAAAAAAAAAACAGGTAAAACGAGAAGGATATATTCATCAAATTGTTAGGATGGATTTGGGAATGAACTTTCTACTTCTTAAATACTCCATGGCGAGTGACGTCATTTAAACAAACTGAGAACTTTTAGTGAAGTCTATTTATCTTGACTTGAGTTTGCGTTATCGATCAGCTGATTTACTTTGTGTTTTCCTTATGATTTTTAAGAGTACTGTTTGAAACTCAGTACTAATATGTGATAATTGTTTGTTTATATATATATACAGGGTAAGTCAAAATGATGGACCCGATTTCATAAATCTATTTTGTGAAATATAATGAACATATCTTAATGTGAGCTACGCGCAAGGAAAGGCAAAAGTTCAAAGTTTAGTTGAGTTTAGTTTATGTCCCGCGTGGTTGCATTGTCTACCGCTACGCGGGGCTGGAAGCAGTTAACGAAAATGGCGCTGACTGGAGAGCAGAAATCGTTCTGTGTGCTGAATTACCATGTAAACAACTCTGTGATGAGTGTTCAACGGCATTTCCGTACCAAGTATGGCAGAGACCCACCTACTGGAAAAACCATTCGTATGTGGTATGAAAAATTCAGAGATATGGGCTGCATCTGTAAGCGAAAATCGACTGGCCGTCCTTCAGCTGAGGAAGAGACAGTGGAACGTGTTCGCACCAGTTTTGTGCGGAGTCCACAGAAGTCTACCTACCGAGCAGCGAGGGAACTTGAAATGCCACAGAAAACTGTATGGCGAATTCTGCGGAAACGTTTACAAATGAAATCCTATCGCTTGCAACTGCTACAAGCCTTAAGAGACACTGATTATGCTGCTCGAGCGTCTTTCTGTGCTGATTTTCTCACGTTAATGGAAGAGGATGGGGTCGCCGAAAGGTTACGTTACAGTGATGAAGCGGTGTTTCACCTTTCTGGGAATGTGAATAGACACAACGTAAGGATCTGGGGAACTGATAATCCCCACGCAGTTGTGGAACACCAACGCGATTCACCCAAGGTGAATGTGTTTTGTGCCATTTCCCCTGAAAAGATTTATGGGCCCTTTTTCTTCCTTGAATATACTGTGACAGGACATGTTTTTCTTGATATGCTGCAACAATGGCTCCTTCCACAGCTCGAAGAGGATAGTGCAGATTTCATTCTTCAATTGGATGGTGCCCCTCCGCATTACCATGGCAGCGTTCGGGATCATCTCAATGAGGCATTGCCACAGCGCTGGATAGGCCGTGCATCTCAGGAGGATCGAGTTCTCATTCGTTGGCCACCTCGTTCCCCCGATCTGACCCCGTGTGATTTCTTTTTGTGGGGTTTCATAAAGGATCGTGTTTACGTACCACCACTTCCAACAACATTGGGTGACCTTCGCGCCCGCATCACAGCAGCCATTGCAGAGATTGACCGTGACACACTACACAAGGTTTGGCAGGAGATAGACTATCGGCTTGATGTGTGTCGTGTTACGCGAGGTGCTCACATAGAGCACTTGTGATGTGACTGAAAAAAACTTTGAGAGTTACCCTTCTTACCACATGTATTACATTCAGATATGTTCACAAAATATATTTATTATATTTCACAAAATAAATTTATGAAATCGGGTACATCATTTTGACTTACCCTGTATATTCGCAACGTTTAAAATATGATGCGCATTAAGGAAATCAACCATAGGATGTGATGGCATCTTTGGAAATGAACAATACAACTAAGGTAAACATGATTTATAATTTACATTCTTTTATATATTACATGCCTACTGAAATTTGGTGATCCAACAATATAAATAGATGCTTACACAAAACTGGAAATATGTCTGGAGTGACATTAGTATTTGATATATGTCGTGAGCATTTTGGTGGATACCTTATACCTACGATTATAGCTAATTTGAACTATGAAAGCTGTGTTTCATTGATTTTAACGAAACACTTATGTTGAGTGTTTGTGGAACTAGTAGCTGTGTCTAGTTGTAACCTATTGTTGTGCATGCTAATTGGAACTCTTGATTGTGTAGGCCAACTTAACCCAACGTAAACTGAACTATTGTATATCATCGGTAGTGAGAATGGTTATGAACTATTTATTGAAACCAAGCTAAAGATGTTTTGCTCAGTACTTGAAGATAATGGAATTGGCATTTGCATGCTGTGTAAAATCTAAAACAAACTAACCCAACCCAGTTACAGGTAGTATTGAAAGTGGCAGGAAAAGCTATGGTACGTACGTTTGTAGTTAATGTTGAATGTGGTTAGTTACTATTAAAGTCTGACAAGTTTTGGCGACGAAAAGGCGGACTTATGCGGTAAGGTTTGATAATTGAGACCAATTGCTCCATTATGTGGCTCTACTATATGAAGTTCATACAAGTAACTTTAGTGATGTACAATTGGTGCATCAGAAAAGCAAAGAGAATCAAATCGATATTTTTTAATGAAATAAGTGATCTGGTACTGGAGGCAAAGAGAGAACAATTCTTTTCATATTAAACAGGAACCAAACCAGTCATTCTTTGATTTTATAGCAACATTAAAGACATTTGCTTCTTTTTGTGATTTTGGGGAAAGGAACGACAAATTATTATTAGACCAATATTCCTGTTGGGTCTAGACAACTTTAACTACTTGGTATGCCTAATCTAAACTTAAATTTAGTATTTGCTACACTTTTGCCATGCAACAGACTCCAACATCACAAACAGATAACCTATATACTGAAGGTAATTTTGTATTTCCAAAAGTGATGGATACAGAAAATAAAAGTGTATTTTCTAGGACAGAATAATCGCTGCAGTCAAAATAATACACAACGAAGATGTACACGTTGTGGATTAATTCACAGATATTTTGGCACGAATCAACTTCATTATCATCCCCCATAGGATCTAAATTTTACGAGGAGGTATGAACAAGAAATCACACCTAATAATCTGTAAGTTGTAAGTGCATTTCAGCTTGGTCCTTATAATGCACAAATTCATAATGGGGAATTATTTAAAGAAAGCCATAATGCGCTGAAGACTAAACGAATGCTAATTGGTACTTAATGGTGTTATTGAGTAGTCCTGAAATGACGAAGAAATTTTCTCTCTTCTAACGTTTCGGGAGCTAGTACTGCTCTCATGATCACAGAAATAAAAAATCTAGATGTTTGTTGTAAGAAGTGTAGAAGGGATGTTTGTAGTAAGAAGTATAGAAGGAAGTGAAATAAAGATTAAGAAAACAAGGAAAAGAAAGAGAACTGGTACTTCATGTGTCCTGGACTTCTACAAAGGTCAAACAGTGGAGACAGATACGTAATTGGTGGAGGGGTTAAACTTGAAATGGTAAATAACGGAAGGTGCTGTGTCTGCTGGTTTATTTGCTGTACGGTATCTTGTGTATCAATGTTAAAAGAGGTGAAGGAAAATGGTAGTGTTAGAAGTTTCATAAATATATGGAGCCGTGTGGTTAACGTAACTATGACAATGGGTTGTACTTGTGTGTGTGTGTGTGTGGGGGGGGGGAAGTGCGCTTAGGGATGGGACCAGAATATGTTTTCGAAAGAAGGTGACCATGCTTTATACAGACATCCACGATCTGTGTTAAGAACAGTTAAAAAAAAAAAAAAACCTAACAAGTCTCCTTTCCAGAACAGTCTATGCGATTTTTCGCTTTATATACGACGTGTGCTGATTTAATATTGTGATTCTCGTTACTTAAATGTTTAGAGAGATCAGAAACGGGGTTTTTGGAGTATGCGTCTTTATGCGTAAAAATTATTTCAGCGTGCGTAAAAATGATTTCACCGATAAAATGCCATATGCAATTGCGACAGGACATTTATTGGAATGATGAAAAAGACCCCTGTCTGTACGCATAAGTGAATATGCCAAACATTCCACTATTTCAAATTTATAGATGTCCAAGTCACGTACCAGTGCTCTTTATTTTCCTTGTTTTCTTAATCTTTATTTCATTTCTTTCTATACTTCTTACAACACACATCTAGGAGTTTTTTTTTTTGTGTGTGTGTGTGTGTGTGTGTGATTATGAGAGCAGTAATAGCTCTCGAAACGTTAGAGAAGTGTGAGAAAACTTCTTTATCGTTTGAAGACTGCTCATCAACTCCGGTAAGTACCAATTGGTAAGGAAAACTATTTATGGGGTCCCCAAAGACATTCAAGGTAAGGAACATACACCCTTTAGGGTAGCCGCGGAAGGAAGAGATGAGTACAAATGCCTCTTCTGCTTTGGTCTCGGATATCTAACAGCAGTACACGAGACACGAGCATTTATAGTGTTCACAATGTGAGTGTTGGATAACGTTCCTTCTTCATGAATAAAATTCCCTTACTTACTCTATGGCTTACGGAACTATCAAGTTCATCGCCGCAGTACGATCTCCATAGGTAAGATTACGCTAGTTTTCATCACGAACACTTTCTTCTCGAAGATCCTTTCTAATATTATCCTCCCAACGTCGTCTCGGCCGTCGTAAACGATCTCTTTCCCTCTAGTTTACTAACCACGATGGAACATAATCTTCGTTCTTCCCCCATCCGAGCTACATGGCCTTCTCACCTTACTCGTCGCGATTTCATTATTCTTACAACATTGGGTGAGTCATAAAGTTCGTGAAGTTCTTAATTATGCAGTCTTCTCCATTTCCCAGTCATCTCGTCTCGTATATCTTTCTCAAGACTGTTAATTTTCAAACACTGTTAATTTATGTTCATCTGCTAGGATCGTACTCCAACTTTCGGGACGGTAAAGTATTACCGGCAGAATAACCATTCCGTAAATTTTCAATTTCAACTTCCTTGATATTAACTGCAAGCTTAAGAGTTTCTGTACTGAGCAGAAATATGCGTTGCCCGATGCTACAAGACTTTTTATTTCTTCCGTGACCTCGTTTTTGCTTGTTACATATGCTCCCAAGTATTTAAGTTTGTTTATTTTCTCTATGTTCTAATTCTTAATTGATATGTATTTATTTCATTCATTCCCTGTGTTTCGGCTTGTTATTATGTATTTTGTTCTCTCTATGTTTACCTGTATTCTCTATAGACCTATCTCATCGCAAGCTTTTATCAGGTGTATGCATAAGTTTTTCCGGTTTTTGTGGTAAAGAAAGCACGTAATTTTTCAAGGGAAATTAATTTTGTTTTATTCAAAATATTGGCCATCGGCTTCTACACATTTCGCCCATCTTTCAGGTAATTCCAGAAAAACTGCTTGTCTTTTGCGGCAAACCATTCGTCGAGCCATTTTCCAACGTCTTCGAAATTGCTGAAGTGCTGCTCTGCGAGCGCGTGCCCCATTGATGCGAAGAGGTGATAGTCAGATGGTGCCAGGTCTGGGGAGTATGGCGGGTGCGGAAGGATGTCCCATCCAAGCGATTTCAAGGTGTCTTTCACTGGTTTTGCTGTGTGAGACCGCGCATTGTCGTGTAACACAATCACTTTGCCATGTCTTCGGGCCCATTCCGGTCGTCTTTCGATCAATGCGTGATTTAAATTAATCATTTGCTGGCGATAGCGTTGTGCATTAACGGTTTCGCCGGGCTTCAAGAGTTCATAATACACAATACCGCTCTGGTCCCACCAGACACAAAGCATGGTCTTCTTGCCGAAGCGATTTGGCCTTGGTGTTGAAGGACCGGCTTCGCCAGGTGAAAGCCACGATTTTTTCCGCTTCGGGATTTGAAAATAAATCCATTTTTCGTCACCCGTCACGATTCGATACAAAAATATTTTTTTTTTCGTGGCGTTGAAGCAGCATTTCACAAGTGACTGCGATTTTCCATTTGACGTTCATTCAAATCGTGTGGGACCCATTTATCCAGTTTATTGATCTTCCCCATTGCTCGTAAATGTCTGCTGATTGTTTCTTGTAACACATTTAATGCTTTTACCAATTGCTGTTGAGTTTGAGTTGGGTCATCATCCAAGAACACCTGCAATTGCTCGTTTTCGCACTTTTGTGGTCTACCAGAGCGCGCACTGTCTTTCACATTGAAATCACCACTTTTAAATTGTCGAAACCATGTCTCACATGTCTAATCGATGAAGCGTGTTCACCATATGTTTCTACCAGCACACGATGACTTTCAACAGCCTTTTTCTTTTGATTAAATAAGAAAAGCAATGCGTGCCGCAAATGTTCTTTTTCAGGCACAAACTTCGACATGATCACTGAACAATAAAACAAAGACGCTAGTGTTTGGCGGACTCAACTTGTGTGTGTTTGTAGTTTAATGTCAGACGAACAAAATGACGTATGTGTCAAATGAATACGCTGCGTACTTTTCGCTGGCGCCATCTCTTAGGTAAACCGGAAACTACTTATGCATACACCTGGTACTAAGACATCGGTGTTACTTTGTAGTGCTTCTATATCGTTACCTATTAAATCTATATCTGCATATACGAACAGTTAATTCAAGCCATTCAATATTAATTCCTTTTTGTCCTCTTTTATTTTCTAATCGCATATTCTATCTAACGTATAGTTAAACAGTAATGGTGATAAGGCATCACCTTGTTTCAATCCACTGCGAATTTTGAAACTATCTGACCTAGCCGTACTCTGCTTATGGGGTTGTTGACACACATCCTCACTAGCTGAACCAGTTTCTTCGGAATTACAAATTGTACTAGGATGTTGTATAGTTTTTCCTCTTTGACAGAGTCATATGGTTTCTTAAAATTAATGAATAACTGGTGAACAGTCCCATTGCATTTCCATTCCTTCTCTAAGATTTCTCTCAAGGAGAAAATCTGGTCCAACTTGGATCTATTTCTTCTAAATCCACATTGGTGATCTCCAATTATTTCA